>CAJNDV010036374.1:98895-110979 GCA_905221635.1 Symbiodinium sp. CCMP2456
ATATGTATATATATATATATTGTATTATATTATATATTATTTTATTGCATTATACTAAATTATATTATATTATACATATATTCTATTATATGAATATATGAATCACATTTATATATATATATATACATACATATTTGTGTTATGTATTAGATTATATCATGTAATTACATATATATGTATATATTGTTTAATATAGTATGTAATATTCAATATTGAATGAAACAGACATACAGTATACTTCAATACCGTACAATAAAAAGTAACATCATACCGTATAATGTCATATGACATGGTATAATGCAAGATAAAAAGGTATGGTCTACTATCTTGAGAATTATGACGTAGTATAATATATCATAAAGCTGTGAATACAATACAAAATGAGAAAATACAATTTCTTTTAATGTGATACAACCAAGTGTAGCATATTAAAATATCTTATTATACTATAACATAGTAGGTCAGAAAAAAACAAAAGCTACTGAAGTTTATATGATATGTCATTATACAGTATAATATACTATCCTAGAAAAAAACAGAATAGAACAGAATAGATTATCAACACATAGTACCAGTGCAATGTCAATGAATTAGACAATGTACGACTGATGCTACAAGATTACTGTTTTGCTTCGTAGTAGAAGGAAAACTTTATAATAGCTTCTTACGAGAACATACCAGTAGTAACAGGATTACATTACAGTTACATTGAACATATTCTTGTAGTATGAACATAATTCGAAATTAGTAACGTAATCATGTAAAGTCCATACAAGTTTAGTTTAGTTTAGTATAAATATACTAGTACAAACATAATATAAAAAAGCATAACACAAATATGCTATAAACCAATACAGTACGAACGAAGTGTGTTTCAATATGGCAAATCCGATCTGATCACATTTAATGTAATCTTTCCGCAAGATGTACGAAAAGAGTTGTGGCTTTTGGTAAGTGGGCGTATAAGCTCTTAACTCCAAGCAAAGCACATAATATAACCCACCGTACCAAGTCCCCTGATCCCCTGATCCGTGGGGGGATGTAGAAGAGTTGAGACTTGAGAGCCTTTTGAATTTCGGCTAGGTTCAGGGAGCTGTTAAGCGAGGTGCATGGACTGGCTGATGAGACAGTTTACTCCAATTGCCTACATACCGCCGGCAGCACTCAGGGCCTCCATGGCCCCGGTCCACCCTCCCCGCACCCCACTGCACCCCCACTAGACCAAAACAAGACTACAAAGCAAAGCACAAGGTAAAAACTGATACCCTTCCCTCGAAAACCGCCGAGGACTTGCGCATCGTGGGCAGCTAGCCACGATCGGCATTTACAAACGGCCAATGTCTTGCTTCAATTGAGTAGCTTCGCCAGTCTTCACTGTGCCTTGACCTGGTGATTCTGAAATAGCCTGCCAGTTGCAATTGCCACAGCGGCTCAAGAGAAGGATGCAGAGGAAGCTAAAGTACTGTGCAAGTTGCAAGTTATAGGCTCCAAGCAATGAAAGATCATCTAAAACTCCAAGCACTACATACAAACGAACCGTTCCAGCAGCTTCCCTCAAGCCCCCAATTCCAAATGCGCACGACGCCGTGGCTGGAGCAGTTGCCACCACTGAGCATGCACGGCATTGTGTGTGAGCTTCGAGTGGCACAAAGGCACGGGACTGTGGCGGGAAAGTGTTCTGTTTGAAGGAGGACGGCCGAATCCCAGCCAATTTGGGGGAGCATAATTCGGACAGGCCATATGGACTGCGCTGGGAGGAGGAGTCGTACCCCAAAGTGCGAACGGCTCTGTGGCGGGAGCACGACTGTCAAAATTGAAACGCCGAGATATCGAGACCACACCAGGACCCCAGAGCGACTTGAAGGCCACAACCGAAAGGGAATGTGGCATGAGCACGTGAGCATGATGGGAACGCAAAAACAACCCTTCAATGGACACGCACACACACCCCACTGCGGCTGGAGCGCGACTCATCAAGTTCAAAGTGTCGACGTGTTTACATTCGGCGTCCGCGCCGTAACGCGGCAAGAATGCAACTGAAGTCTAAAATGTCGACAGCGGCAGCCATGGAACGGCACTGCGCACCTACGGCGAGAGCCTCGCGACGACAGCAACCTTCTTCCTCTGTGCTGATCGTAAGAACTAAGAACCGCATAGCGCTGTCACACTGCCTGGAGTTTGCCAAGGCTTCCTCGCGATTCATGGTCACGAAATATGTCGCTGGACTTATGTTAACCCGTAAGTTAACCCATGCAATGTAGCTTCAGCGAATCTATGGCAGCCTTCTAGCTGATTCGACCCTCAGTTCACTGAGCACTCAAGATGTAGAAGTATCTGATTCTCGACTTGGTATATCTTCAACATGTCCTTTGTATGTCCCATGTTTCGGTGAAGTCTTCGACGATGCTAAGATGAATCTACCCTGTTTGCATGGCCTCGACACGATAGCCGAAGCTTGTAGCGGCAAGCTTCAGCCCATGACCTGACATTGACATGACTTAGGTCATACCGTCAGCAGCCGTAGCCCAGTCCAGTGGCATGTGCCTCCAGCATCAAGCCTCAGCTTCCACCTGAGCGCAGATGTTATTCGAACATATTGAACTCCAACATGCAAAACGATGCACATTGGGGGTCAAGGACGAGGCTCTCGGGTTGAGGAGTTGAGCTTGGGTGCTTTGGGGCTCAGGCTTAGGGATTCACGTTTTAACGCAGAGAGCGAGGCTTGGGGTTTTCGGCTTCGAATTTACAATAATCCCATTAAACATCCCCCACAGCGGAATGGCTGTCGTTGGGTTCACATTATAGGGCGCCAAGGCCTCCTAAGCGCAGCCCTGGTTTCAACAAATCTCGAGCTCAATGCTGTCCCTACACCCGAAAATACAGCCACCTAGAAACTGCTCGAATCAGTTCCCGGAGCTCCGAGCAAGCCCAAATGCATTTTCCAATGGCCTGCTAAACGCATTCGGCCCTAGTTTCGGCAAATTCGCCGAACATGCTTTCGGTTGTTCTGATTCAGCAGCGACCCATACGCTGCTCAAGTCGAACTGTCGGAGCGTGCACAAACCCAATTGCATTTTCCGAGGCCTGTTAAACGCATTCGGCCCTGGATTCAAATCTTGTGTTCAATGCCCGGCCGGGCATGGACAACCTATCTACAGCTCGGCTGGCTCCTTGGAAACCAAACTACGCATTTGCAGTGCCACTTCCGGGCTTAGGGACGGCATTGAGCTCCAGCTCTGTTGAAACGAGGGTCAAATGCGTTTAGCAAGACTTGGACAATGCAAACAGTCAAAGCCGCGGCAGTGGAGCCAAGGGAAAGCTGAAACAGCTTTGAATGCGTTTTCCAAGCCTTGAAAAATGCTTTTGGAGCCTTGGAAACCAAATTCAAGCATGTTCGGCGCGATTTTCGTGGTGTAGGGACGGCATTGAGCTCCGGATTTGTTGAAAAACGAATTTGGCATTGGTTTCAACTATTTGGAACGAGGGCCAAATGCGTTTAGCAAGCCTTGGAAAATGCATTTAGGCTTGGTTGGGGGCTTCGAGAGCTCGATTTGGGCCAGCAAAGCTCAAACAGCTCTAAATGCATTTTCCAAGCCTTGAGACATGCAATTTTTACCAAACTGAAGCATTTTCAATACGATTTTCGTGCTTAGGGACGGCATTGAGCTTAGGGCTTCAGATTTGTTGGACAACGAGGGCCACTCGTGTTTAGCAGGCATTGTCAAAACCCGCCCCAGAACCCACCCCGGAACCTGCCCCAGGCCTTGCCCCAATCTGCCCCAAACCTATTTCGGCTGAAGACCCCAGAGCTCACGCTGTTGGAGGAAAATTTGGGCTTGGTTATTGTTTCCGGGTTCACCGTTTCGGGGTTTGGGTTGGGGGTCCAGGCTTCCGGGTTTGGACAGGGTTTGGGGTTGCTTTCCGACTTGGAATTCGGTATTTAGACTTGGATGTGCTGAGAGGCTGAGCGAGAAGCGAAAGAAGGCACTGTTGACAAGGAAAAGCGCAGCTAAAAACCAAAGCTGCAATGTAACGACAAACCGGAGAAACACAGCAAACACAACCCGTAAGACACAATTAATGCACTTGCTCAATAAAACGCATGATATCATGTTTGCAAAGGCTAACGATGTCAGTCTGCACGCGCGGGAGAGTGACCAGCGCGATGCGACGGGAGTGCATGGTGTTGCTCCAAATGCGTTTGCGCCTCACCGCTGTGGCGTCATATCGACTCTTGCCGACATCTTGCATTCCCAATCTGCCGGTGCCGATACTCGGAGTTGTTGGCCGTGAACTTGGACGGTCTCTTCCCGCACTCGACCACTCACTCGCTCTGTTGTGTGCAACTTAACATCAGGGGGAACCAAGATAGCGGTGACCCGGTTTAGCATACAGATTTTGGCATTTGACCATGGAGATTCGGGACACGAAAGGCAGGATACGCCTTAGCTTCATCTGTGATCCATGTTTTCCATCGCTCACTCGCAAACGAGACTTGCTGAGATTAGTCTACTCAGCCTATTCGACAGTGACGAGGTGAGGATGCAGCGGTTTCGCAACCGAAACGCAACTGCAACCACTAAAGCCAGCAGAAAGTCGCAATGCAAATCCGTGTCAAACTACAAAAAGAGCGATTAAATGAATTGTGCTAAGCACCTCGGCCAAGTCGGCTTGCTTGTCTCGGTCATGCGTCATTTAAGCTGAGTGACTACCACAGTACTTGCTGAGCCACTGTCGCAGCGAGGACCAATTTCGTGGTCCAAAGCGCTCCTGGTGGCGATGTGCTTCAAGCGATCGGGAAGCCTCTCGATTATGTTGTAGAACTGGGCACGTGGCTGCCAGCAGCTCTGAGAGGACCTGGCGCTGTCTTACCCTAGCGGCCCGAGCTTTCCCAAGCGTAACACCTACATAAAGCTGAAATGTGCAGGCTATTCGGCTTGTACTCAATACTTGTGTTGAAAGGGATGCAGGGCAGGATCTGACGACCTCATCTCTCGCTCGGAGCCCAGAACATCAGCAGAGTCAGGTCCCGCAGGGTCCCCGACCTCCAGAGCCTGCTCGGCCATGGGCCGGCCATCGACGGAAGGAAGTACTTTGAAGCGCTTTGTTCCACGTGGCACGCCATCTGAAACCACAAACGTAGTACGAGTGGCTCACAAAACTCTACAGGACTGTTCCCGTCTCTGTTGTCAAGCCCCTCGTGAATGTCGCAGAGCTGCGGAGCAGATGGCAGGGCCGACAGAGCTTCCAGTGCTTGCCTTCTGCTGGCTTTAATTGCAGGCTTTCTTCTTCCGATTTAACTTTCTAAATGTTACTCCCTTGCGTCTGAGGTTGACGCTGCTCCCTTCGCCACAGGCAGGCGTCCCTGGCCTTTAGCAGCCGTTCTGCCACGACGTACCTGCGCAGAATATTGCAAGTACAGGACTGCGAAATTTTTGTGGCTTCTGTGCCGGCATGTTGGTGAGCTGCAATACCACGCTTCTCACAAAATGAGAGCCTCCCCATTCCCCCCCCCCCCACCGCTAAAGCATTCACACACGATATGCGTAGGTCTGGCTCACAGGGCACCTCCTGAGCTTGTCGGACCGTGCTCGGGCTTCGAAAGGCACGTCGTCAATGGGCACTTCCACCTCTCAAAAGTTACGCCAATGATGTTCATGCCGTCGGACAAAGGGAACTGCAAACGCTTCGAGCAATCTTCAGGAATTTGATACTGTGCTCTAGCGTCATCAATGAGTCATCAACATATGCCGAGCCTGCGGCAGAGAGCAGGCACGGGAGCACAGCACATCTGCTGCCGCATGCAGATCTGGAAACTCGGCGCGCAACGCCTCACAAAACCCGTGACATGAGGCTATAGCCGACTCTCGGAAAGCCCACGACGACTCTCCAAGATGCGTTGGAGCAATAAAAAATCCCTCTCCTGGGCAACCTCTCGGCGCGTCGGCCACGAACAAGCCATCCGAAAGGATGCAAGCAGAAGATCTAACATGCTGTGCAGCCACTGCTGTGCCGGCGTCATTGCTTCCATCAGCCTGCCAGAAGCAATACACTTGATCTGCTGCTGACAGGCGAGGGCACTGCGACTCCTCCCACTCTTCAGATCGCCAAGGTACACCATGACGACTTACAAACAACGGGCCAAATCAAACGATGCATAATTATGTCCAACTTGCTGTTGATACGAACAGAAACAAGTTTGACTTCTTGACTTGTCGGGAAAGCAGTGGGATACTGCATGTGCTGTTGTACGGCATAACGTTCATAAACACGCCACCGAGGAGGCCTGTACTCCGCTGCAAGCTGAAACAGACAAGACGAGTGGCACTGTAGCAACAACCGAAGGCTGCCAAAAGATCTTAAATTTCATCATCCCACCGAAAGAACGCTCTGGACCCGCGATATTGTTTAACCCAAGAAGAATGGATGTACAGGAAACCAGGAACCAGCATATGCAGTCACCTGGAGGAGACGCTGGCAGAACTCCTCAATTTGTCCAGCGAGACGCAAGCGCACGTCACGCTCTCGGCTCAACACTGCCTGCCCGCGAGCTGGTGAAGCAGACAGCGTCCCCCAAACAGTGTCTTTGCTTTAAGTTCAGCAAAAGGATTGAAATCGGTCGGCCTGCTTGAGACTCTCGACGGAGTTGAGATGATTCCGCAACACCTCGCAAGCATTGTCTTCAGAAGTCAAGCACATATGGAACAGAGATGACAGGAGATCACAGGCTTTAAATCCACTGGGACCAGTAGTCGCGACGACATGTCTCGGCTTTCAGTCCCCGGGCTCGCCACTCGTGGGCGACGGATGGAGAAATGGTCGCAAGATGTCGCAAGACCGAAGAAGAGACAAACTGCCAGCCGGTAGCCGGGTCTCGGACCTCGAAGTCTTCGAGCGCCTCGCGCTCAGCCTTGGCCACACGAGGCCCGAGCCCCCAAAACCTGTGGCCTCCCCTGCTCATCTCATTTTGCCCAGTGCTCGCTTGCAACCCATCACCCCAACATAACCGAGCTTAAGCACAGACTGAGTTCTCACTGAGGCAGAACATGTTCAGCATGAGCGATAGTACATGTGGCTCTGCACGAACACAGATCAAAGCGAGGGAGCGTGAAAAGCAACGATGCAGCAACAAGACATTTGTGAACAGTGAAGGCCAGACGGGGACAAAGAGCGAGATAGAGAGCAATCTTGGAAGTTTGCCTCGGCACAGCGCTGCCGAAGTTCCCCAGATCGTGCTTCGATAGCCTGCACAGAAGAACGCGGGGCTGTGAGGCCGCGAGGCCATGCAGCTCTAGAGCACCCGCAAAGCTTTGCTGCGCGTGAAATGCGTCCTGGATGGCGGAGTCCAAGTCTCTGCGGCGGGCCCTGAGTTCTGGCAGCAGCTGGCGTGCACCCTGGCTCGGGCTCGGAAGTTTCGGGCTACACGCACATGGCGACCGCAGCTGCCACGGAAATCTGGCCTGCAGTTTGGAGCGGAAGTCCTGCTCTGCAGCGTGGATTGACAGGATTGGACGAGTCGGTACGGCTGGATGCTGCCAGGAAAGGCCGTCCTGATGCTGAAGTTGCTCTCGCGTGAAGTCACGGCCTGATAGCTCCTTGGATCTCGACAGATTGGACAACTTCTGAAACCATTCCCATTGAGCGTGTTTGCTCTGCACACAGAATTGTTGCCAAGTGGCCGCTTGCACCTTGACATGGGATACATAGTGGGCATGTCAGAACTTGTTTACAAGCCGATGCACCTCTACTGACTTGGAGGTCGCGGATGGCTTGGAAACCTTCTGAGGTGCTTCAGGTTCACGTGGCGAATCACTCTTCGAACCTGTGCGATGACTCAAATTGAAACAGTGCCTGCAAAAGTGCATTATGCTCCAGTGTCTAGTGCTTCGGCAACTCCCGCCTGGTGGCAGTGCTCCGGCACCGGGTGCACTGGACCTTCAAAGAACAATTTCCGGCCCACAGCACAGACTTCTTTTGACCAAGATGTCTCTAGCTGGAATGGTGGATATGCCATGATATGCCAAGAGCATACCAGTTTGAGCTAAACGTGCGACCTGCTATTGCTACAGGCCGAAAGACTCAGCTTGCATCATGAGATGGAGCTGACTCCGACAATGTGCGGCCAGGGGGCCTTCGTGCTGGCACTTGCAGCCTTCCGTGGAGACTTCTATGCACACATGGCAACTTAAGCTAAAGTAATAACGAAAAAACTCACAACTTTGCCGATGAGTTTCTAGGTTGTTCGGCGGAGGGGCTTCCAGCGAGCATCACTTAGACTTATTCCCGTGGCCATGAGTCTCGACCGCGTATTGTGGCCGATGCCTGTTAGTTGTGCATGAAGTTGGCTGATGCGGCCAGCTTACTGTGCAGGAGGCGCAGGAGGCTGCAAAGGTGTACTCCACATGTCCCTCATCTCACGCATCAGGTCGTAGAAAGGCCGTGCCTCACAGAGATGCAGATACTTCCCCAGCCGAATCCACTCTTTTCAAGCCTCGCTTGGGCGGACTGCAGGAGAAGCAGAACGACGAGGAGAAGCCTCGCGGACCTCAGGTCCGGAAGCCATCCAAACCCACAAGCAGAGTGTGCTGAGTGCCGCACTGGAGGCACCGACTGGATAGTGCCCTGCACGACCCAACGCCTTCGGCGGCGCAGTGCATCAATGTGACGTGCACCGTGACTGCGAGCGGAAGTCTTGCCAATGATGTAAAGATTCCACGCACTCCCGTGTGCTTTCTGCAGCTTGCGGAAACGGACCATCATAGCAACATGTCAAGATGACCTCTTTTAATAAGGAGCCTGTCTTCGGCTGTTTCCATGGAAGCCGGCATATCAGGAGCCATCGCCCCAGAGCTCATCTGGCCTGAGCGTGATGAGCGAAAGGCCGGCCAGTCTTGAAATTCTTAGATCCATGCACTATCATGCACTGCTGTCCCTCCTCGCCTGATGCTTTGGCCACACAAGGCTGGCTCGATGGTGCGCTGATCGGCAAGCTGGTTGCCAGGTCCCTCTGCACGTCCTTTCCCAAGATTGGTCCCAGACCTGCAAGGAAGCTCGCATGAGACCAGTGAAAGCTCTGCTTTCAAGAGACCGCCTGGAAGCTCCGGTCGAGAGTTTGCACGCGATGGAGGAAGCAAAGGACGTTGTTCCCATGGCTGTGGAGCCCTCGGACGAGTCCCGACGCGTTCTTTGTCACAGTGGCATATGCGGCGCGCGCGCCTGCTGCGTGAAGAGGAGGAGTCTCGTATCTCGTTTGACCTTGCTTCAGGCATTCTATGCGGCAGATAGCAGCTAGTAGGACAACGCAGAGGCATAACCCGTCCGTGGCCTTCCCGCTCTTTCCTGGCAGGAGAAGTTCCCGGCCTGTCGTCATAGACTAACCGTCTACGCTGCCGGCTGCGGGAAAACCGATTGCAAGGCCCTCCAAGAGCTGTCCTCTCCGCACGATTGCCCAACTTGCCCAGCAACTGCAACAAGCATATTCAAACATGTCATGAACCACGTTGCGTTGCTTTCATGTCGCAATGGAATTGTGCAGGCCTTGCTGCGGCTGCTCAGACTCATGAAGGTCGGCCACTGCGGCATTCGAAACTTGTCCTGTCGCGGACATGGCGATGCCAACAACTTATCGGAATAGCGAACAACTTGAAACATAGTTTCAATATGTGCATTCAAGTCGCGGCTTTGCGAACCATGGCCAGCAATGCCGTTTGTAGGTAAACCTTGGTTTTGAGGACTGTTCATCCCCCTGCCATTTCATTCCGCTGCCATCTCCCTCCCTCCCTCCTTCCCTCCCTCTCTTCCCTTCCCTCCCTCCCTCCCTCCCTCTCCCTGCCTCCCTCCTGCCCCTCCGTGAGGCCTGAGCATGGCTGTGAGCACGCAGCTGCCTTGCTGAGCAGCTGCCTGTAGCTTGCCAAAGAGGCCCCGATACGAAAAAGCTCGTCGGCGTTGTTTTTCATGACCAAAGCCAGCAAAGGCGGGCAGGGGAACTAAGCGACGGTAGCCTTCTCGGAAACCTGTTCTTTGACCCACTTGACGAAGCTGTCCCAAACTTTGGTCCTCCGCTGGTGTTCGGATCGACCAGCTCTATGTCGAAAAGCGAGGGTCATGTTGGGGCTGTTGGTGTACCCAATGAATGCGGTCCTTTAGGGCCACTCTTTTGGCTTTGTTGCGTAGCGTTTTGGCGTTGTGGTCTTGTGTGGCTGCCGCGTTGCGCGCTTCTGTCAGCGCTGTAAGCGTTGCCTCTCTTATCCAGGGGGTGCATTTCATAAAGAGGTGGAACTTGAAGGTTTGCACCACCTCGTTATGCATTGCCGATTCGAGTTGCTCAAATGTGGTCTGGTTTTCCCTGCTCTCTTCGATGGGCGGGGCTGGCTTTTCGTTGCCTTCCGTTCCCCTGCGCGTCTTGACTGAAAGTGAATTTGGCGAGAAGGTTGGCGAAGTAGCCCCCTTAAGTAATTGATGAGGTTGCGGTGTGTTTTGGGTCTGCACCTGCTGGTGAGAACGTCGATGGACCATTGGCTGTCGGACTTGATCGTAGTCTTTGAGTAATTAGTTCTGTTCTACGGCGCAAAAATTCGCTTTTGCGATGGCGGTGAGTTCTCCTGTGTTGTTAGAGCCGACCATGGTCCCTATGAAAACGGCGTGGTCCGGAGAGGTGATTACTGGTCGCTTTGCTTCCTCCCAGTTATCATCCCGAAGTGAACACCAACTCCATCCTGCAGGAGTTTTGGTGTTACAGCAACCTCTAGGCCCTGAACCATCGGTATAGAAGTTGCCTGTCTTAGATGGCGGTGTGGTCTGTGGGAGCTGGGCTGTTGGGGTTGGGTCAAGGTGTTATTCTAGAAGGGAATTGTAAAGAGTCTGGAGTGCAGGTGTAAGGGTCTTGAAGTTGACAGGAGGGCCCGGGAAACCGTAGCTCGGCACCTGTGCTGGCGAAGATATCCTCTGCAGCCCTGAAGCACAAGGAAGCGAGCCTACCAACATCCACCAACAAGACTAATCTGTAAGGGGCTGTAAAGCCATTCGAGCCCCAAAAAATTCATCCGCACACTAAACCATGCAGTCAATACGGACCAAGAGTAGTACTAGTAATGATAAGCAGAAGGAGACTTGACTAGTCGAGCTGGTGCCGTCCGCAAATATTCGACAGCTAAGAACAAAAAGCCAGCGGCGGGCTGGTGTAGGCGAGCAGTTGTGTTCTTCTGAAATTTGTTGGTTTCAGTAAGAAGAATGTTCCATTGCAACTTTGAACTGAAGCTTTGAGGTGCAACTCATGCGTGATCGACGCAGTCTGACACTGTTGCCGTGCACCAGCTTTGCGCGCTTTCTCGGTCATGAGGGCAGTGACGTCCCACGATTGAGCATCACTGCCGCAAGCCACTCAAGTAACCCTTCTGCAAACCCTCTGAGGACCTTACCTTGCCGCAAAGGCAGCTCTGGATTCGACGATCGGCTCTCCGACGGCCTCACTCCACCTGCTATGTTGCTTCAGTTCCCACGATCTGTCTGTCACGCTTTTTGGGTTTCTGTGCAGAAAGGCTACAAGTTGAAGTAAGAACAACACACACTGAGTAAAACATGACTATCACAATGGACACGACAATACCGACCGACACAGCCAGCAGGAATGACACCAGTGGCCCCAAGTTTTTTTCAGCGTAGTTCTGCTACCAGAGTCTCAAGGCCTGCTGCGGGTCCTGCTCCTGTGCGGTCGTGCGGATGCCCACCACCTGGAAACTCAGTTCTCTTGCACTCGCGCTCAGATCAACCTCCAGGACAGACACTCAAGCCATGACGGCATGTGCTGGCTTCCCTCGAACTTTTGGGCAGGAGGCTTCAACTAGCACCTATGACCAAGGCCGTTTTGGATGCTAGGATTGGAGGTTTTTGGGTTCGACGATCTGCTGTCCGACTGCCTCACTCCGCCAAATCGCTTCAAATCCCACGAGCTGTCGATCACGGTATGCCCGACACTCCTACACCCTAAAACGCTGGAAAACTGAAAACAACAAATCCGAAAAGACTAGAATCCAAGTCACCAAGTCAATAGGATTCGATGGGATTCGCCTTCGGTTGGCTGGAGCG
>CAJNDV010036377.1:10974-22746 GCA_905221635.1 Symbiodinium sp. CCMP2456
AAACCCTAAACCCTAAACCATCGTCGTAACAAGCAGCGATCAACACGAACAGCAAGATCCCCGGACCCGCTCCTCCGGCTCGACCCCTGGCCAGGCTTCAGGGTTTAGGAATTAGGTTTTTTTTTTTTAGGGTTTAGGGTTTAGGGTTTAGGGTTTAGGGTTTAGGGTTTAGGGTTTAAGGTTTAGGGCTTATGGGGTTTATGGGTTTATGGGGCTTATAGGGTTTAGGGTTCAGGGTTTAGGGTTTAGGGTTGAGGGCTCATAGGGTTTATAGTTTGGGTTGTAGGGTTTAGGGCCAGTTTAGGGTTCAGGGTTCAGGGTTGAGGCGTCTGAAAAAACCCTAAAAGGAATTATGCATCAGACACCGTGATGCGGAAATCTGAGAAGGTAGGGTTTTTCGGCTACGGGTTCAGGGCCAGGTTTGAACACTCAGCCAGGCCGAAATTCTCCACGTCCAGCGGCCCTTTTAGCTAGTTTAGGGTAGAGTGTAGAGGGTTCATTATAGGGGAGAAAGGGTTTAGGGTTGGGCGTTTAGGGTTTGGGGTATTTAGGCTCTTCCTGGTTGTTTATGAGGGTTTCTTCGAGCCTTCTCCAGACTCCATTTGTCCTCCTCCGGGTATTTTTGAGCAACCCCAAACCCTAAAGCCTAAACCATAAACCCTAAAACCCTAAACCCTAAACCCTAAACCCTAAACCCCTAAACCCTAAAGCCCTAAACCCCTAAACCTTAAAACCCCCTGCAGCTGCATCCCTTCGCTCGAACTCGGAGCTCCGGGAAGCTTCGGGAACTGATGGCTAAGTGCTTGGGGGGGAGACATTTCCACTTAGGGGTTTGGGTTTTAGGGATTTAGGGCTTTAAGGTTTTAGGGTTTTAGAGGTATAGGGTTTAGGGTTTAGGGTTTAGCGCTTAGGGCTTAGGGCTTAGGGCTTTAGGGCTTTAGCGGTTTAGGGTTTAGGGCTTTAGGGGTTTAGGGTTTAGGGTTTAGGGTTTCAGGGTTTAGGGCTCCGTGGCCGTGACCCCGCGGAGGTTCCGTTCCACTGCCCACGAATGCTGGCGGTTGGGGCGGTAGCTGCGGGGAGCCGCGACGAGCTCAAAGCACTCAAATCGACAGCTGCTCTTAGACTTCGACGTTCTGTTCAGACCGCACGCGCTCCCACGGGTGTACTGGCAATGGCAAGAACAGCTGAGTCCAACAACCAAAGTCACAATCTTAAAAGCCGGCTGGAAACTGACTGGCCTTTGCCCAGCTTTCCTTTCATCCCAGAGCCTGGCAGCAACAAAGTTCGGAACTGTCATTCAGGAATCCAAATGGGTAGTTGTCAAAATTATGGTCCCTTTTGGGGTACCCTAAATAATAGGTGCCGTATTATAATAAGGACCCCAAAAAGGGACCATAATTTTGACAACCACCCAAATATCTGCACCATGCCTTTCCCCTTGAAATCTCCTGTTCAGACAAGGAGAGCAGCTGATAAGGTTTAGGGTTTAGGGTTTAGGGTTTAGGGTTTAGGGCTTAGGGTTTAGGGTTTAGGGTTTAGGGTTTAGGGTTTAGGGGTCTTGTGTCGAGCCGTCGAGGCTCAGCTTGTCTAGGGCTTAGGGGTCTAGAGCTTAGAGGTTTAGGGGTTTAGGGTTTAAGGTTTAGGGCTTATGGGGTTTATAGGGCTTCTAGGGTTTAGGGTTCAGGGCTTAGGGTTTAGATGTAGGGCTTAGAGGGCTTATAGGGTTTAAGGTTTAGGATATGAGCGGCTTACCCAGAGGGTCCATATACACTACCATTATGGAATTAGGTCCCAAAACACAATCCCTATTATGGTTTTGGGGACCTAATTCCATAATGGTAGTATATATGGACCCTCTGGGTTACAAGAACGGCCGCAGGACTCTGACGTAAAACCGTGATCTCCTCTTGCAAAGCAGCGCACGGGCTGCAGGCCTTAAGCCCTGAACCCCTGAGCTCCTAACCCCTAAACGGTTTAGGGTTTAGGGTTTAGGGTTTAGGGTTTAGGGTTTAGGGTTTAGGGTTTAAGTCCTAATCTCTAAACCCTGAAGTACACCTGAACCAGACACTCGCCCTCAACCTACGCCTACCATCCGTCAGTGAGAGTTGTAGGTTGAGGGATTGAGCAAAAGGTTCCCTAAACATTGGGGAGTTCTCAATGTCAAGGGGGTTTCGGGTGTAAGGTTTAGGTAGGATGTCCAGGAGGCAATTCAGAACCTAAACAAACAATCAAACAGACAAACAAACAAATAAACAAACCAAACGATGGCACACCCCCTGAGCCCGAAACCTATCATAACACCCCAAGCCCCAAACCCTAGGCCCTAGGCCCCGAAAACCCTAAAAGCTTTAAGTGAAACCCTCAAATCGTCGCAAAGCCCTGGCTGCAACTGGCACCGTCCATGTTTACGTCGATGGGACGCTCGGTAATCGGCTGCCAGATGATAACATCCCCACAGTACCTCATATAGGGTTAAGGACTTTGGGTTCAGAGTTCCGCCCCTAAACCCTAAACCCTAAACCCATAGGGCCCTAAGCTTTTTTTGAGCACCTTTCTGCACCCAGCCATGCAAGCGGAGAGCCCCAATGGGGGCAGGGCCCTAAGGTGTAGGGTTTAGGGTTTAGGGTTTAGGGTCTGGGGTTTAGGGGTGCTCTACAGGGGCTTTCGTACAATTCCATGTTCTGTTCAGCTTGCTAGGGGCCTTAGCGGGAGGCTCCTACATTAGGTTTCTTGTTCATCTGCTTGGGCCTTCGTGGGAGTGATGGGCCCAGTCCATGCCACCTACGTATCCGAATGCCGAAAGCCTAAGCCCAAAACCGACTGTACTGCACAACACAAATCCTAAACCCGACACTAAACTCGAAACCCGAAACTGATGATGACGATGATGATGATGATGATGCTGATGATGATGGTGAAGCTGGTGATGCTGCCGGTGATGGTGAAGATGACGACGATGATGATGGTGAACATGCTGATGAAAGTGCTGATGACGATGATGGTGATGACGACGACGGCGATCATGACGACGACGAGGATGATCATGATGCTGATGACGGTGCTGATAATGGTGCTGATGGTCCCTGGTGATGCTGGCGGTGAAGATGATGATGATGATGATGATGATGAAGATGATGATGATGATGATGATGATGATGATGACGATGATAATGATGATGACGATGATGATGACGATGAAGATGATGAAGATGGTGATGAGGGTGATGATGGCGATGATGGTGATGGTGATGATGGTGGTGGTGGTGGTGGTGGATGGTGATGGTGTTGGTGATGGCGATCGGGATGATGATGCTGATGGCGATGATGACGATCGTGATGATGACTGTGGGGCACAAGCCCTCCATGTGCACCGACCGCTCGATATTGAGCAGCCGTAGGTCCTGTTTCGGTACATGGGCTACAAGCACGGAAAGAAAGCGCAGCTACAGCATGCATGCTTCCTGTTAGGGATTACGGGTAAGACCTACCAACACTTGCATCAGCATGATGCGGAGGGTTGAAAAGCTGTCCGATTTCGAGCGTGAGGCTTAGGCTTTCCGACTTGGGTCTTGGAATCCGAAGCTCGTGCACTGGAAGTTTTCCTGTCTTGGGGTGCCATCCGAGACGGTTTAAAAGCCTAAGCAACCCTAAACCTGGAACGTGACCCGGCCATAACCACCCTAAGCCCTGTGCAGGGGAAGGGGCTCGGTAGGTGAGATTCGCCGACACGCGTTAGCAAATTCCTGCATGTCGCCGAAGCCCAGGTCAGCCCCAAAGCTCAATATGGGTGCCCGAGTGACTAGACGCCCTACATCCTCCACACGAAACCCTAAAACCCTGTGGATCCTTGGGATTCGGGGATAAACCCTAAACCCGAAACCCTAAACCCTATGCGTCCTTGGGATTCGGGGACAGCTCCGCGAAGCACACAAACTCCGAGCCCGTCAGGACCTCGGCGACCTTCGGGTCCCTACATAGGGTTTAGGGTTTAGGGCCCCATGTAGTTCCTTTTTGGGGGTTCATATATAGAATCCTATAAGGTAATCCCCAAAAGGAACTACTATTGGGGTCTAAGGGTGTTGGGTTTGGGGATCTTGGGTTTGAGGTTTAGGGTTTTAGGGTTTTGGGGAGGGTTTAGGGTTTAGGGGTTTAGGGGTTTAGGGGTGTAGGTGTTGGAGCTTATTGGTCTAGGGTTTAGGGCTGAGGGTTCGAGGGTTTACAGTCTAGGGTACTTTTGGGTTTACGGTTTAAGTACCTATGTTGTGCGTTTAGGGTTTAGGGTGGTTCCGGCCGTTTTTTTGGTTTGGGGTACTTAGGGACTCAGGGTTTAGAGTAAAGGGCCTAGGATGCCCCTGAATGAAGGCGGAGTCTTTCAGGCTTTCATAGGACTTGAAGAGGGTCTCATGTGCTTTTCTAGCTCTTGCTGGAAGGCCTTCCTGGGGATTCTTTCCCTTAAGTGAGGGGTATACCTTAAATCACAATCCGCAGCCTCTGAAAACGTACAAAAAGTATGTCTCTCAATAAGGTGGCGTTGGGCTTTTGGGCATGGTTACTTGGAGGACGGAAAGGCGGCAGGTATAGAATTCTAGGTTCGCTGAGGCCTCTATGAGGGTTTTATGATGCGGAGTATCGAAATGTAGGGATTCCACCCAATAAAAGCTCGGAAAGTGTGTGTTATCATTAGGGAGCATATTTATCCCGGCCCTACTGGCACTGTTGAGGGATTGCTCTTACCCCTGCTCTTGATGTTGCTCTGGCTCCTGTTTTTGCTCTTGCTCCTGCCTTGCTCCGGACCCCTAATGCAAATTAGGTTTTGAAGGTCAGGGATGATTTCGGGAGGATTGGCCCCAAAGTGTTTTGTTATTAGGGGGGGTGTTTCATAAATGGGGGAAGGGATTAAGCAGCAGCACTGCGAAGTTTGAGCCCCCTTATTGGTCCCTAAATCCTACAGTGAATTCCGAAAGTTGGACCACTCCGGCATCAGAGCAATTATATTCCAACTTTCTGGCAGCTACACCAAGCGCCAATCAAGGACCTAAAACCGGCCTAGGGTTGAACAACCTAAAGAAAACTCTGAACCCTGAAAACCCAAATGCTTAAACCCTAGACATGCAATTAACCCGTAGCTAGGGGTGCAGGGCCTCGTCTTCAGGCGGTCTTAGTTGCGAAGTGAGGGTTTCGGGCTTAGGGCTCCCATGCATCTCCAGACTTGCCTCGTGCTTGGACATGAAATAATCCATCCTGCGAGGATTTGTCATGGAAGCAGCGCCGGTAGTCGTGGTAATGGTAGTACAGTTAGTATTGGTGACAGTAGCAGTAGCAATAGCAGCAGCAGCTGCTGCAGCAGCAGTCGTCGTCGTCGTCGTCGTGATAGCCGTAGTACTACTACTTCTACGACTAATGGTGATAATGATCATACTAATAACAATAGAAAAATACAAGCATAGGAGTAGCAGCAGGAGCAAGGGCTGCAGTACTGGTAGTAGCAGTAGGTTGTTATTGCAGCTATATTACTATTCATAGAAGAAAAGATGATACTTGGCAATAACAATAACAGTAGTATCAAATAGTACTAAACCAACAGTAACAGCAGTGGCAATAGCAGTCGTAATGGTAGTAAACGTAATATCCGCCGTCTGCTACTGCTACTGCTACGGCTAAGTCTACTTCGACTTTCAACGCTACTTTTCTGCTACTGTCACCCACCGCGATCGCGATCGCAACTGCCACCGTGACTGCTACTGCTGCTGCTACTACCATGGTCATCACTTGGTACTTGTAGGAATATTCTGGAAATCCTGGTGATGGAAGTACAGATGATAATCAACTGCCAGTTGCGAGCTACTCCTCCAAGCCCTTGATCCTGGTTGAGCTTAGGGCTTAGGGTTATAGGGTCTACCACCTAGGGCCACCAGACTTCGCGGGTTCAGAGCATAGAACTCTACACTGCTAGGCTTGAAGAAAGCGGTCGTTGTGCCGAAAAGAAGACAGACACCCGCAGGGAACTGAATGACTAGACTAAGATTTTTAGGGTTTAGGGTTTAGGGTTTAGGGTTTAGGGTTTAGGGTTTAGGGTTTAGGGCGTCATAGTACCAGGATTCATGGTGATTCCGTTACGCATGCTTCAGACCTTTGTATTGAGATGTAATGAAGTAGACAGTCCCCCAGAGAACCCAGGATTCCTTTCGGACAACTGAAGCCCTACAGCCCCAAGCCCTTAAACCTCTAAACCCTAAACCCTAAATCCCAAAGCCTTGTAGGGTTTAAGGTTTAGGGTTTAGGGTTTAGGGTATAACCCTCCAACCCCCCAAAAATATCCTAGTCCTTATCTCCCGCGATGTGGTGAAGAGGCAGGTTTGTCTTACGGGTACAGGACAAGGGCCATATTCACAGCGAAGAAAAGCTGGTACATGCCTGTCGGGCGAAAACACGGGCTTAGGGTTCGGGGTTTGGGGCTCAGGGAAGGGGAAACAAGACAGAAGAATGTGAGTTGATGAAATGTCATGTGGTTGTTTTCGAACTATCTGTTTCTCTCTCGGTCTTTCTCTTCATGTTTTACTAGTTGAAAAATAACTACGAATGAGCATAGCATCAGCATGTCTTGGAGTAACCTCACATGGCTGCTGGCATTGCCATGCGAGCAGAATGAGTTTTCATTCTGTTCAGTCTGACACGAAATGTTGTGCATCAAGCTCTGTAGGCCACGACGCACCAAAAAAAAAACAAACACTGCAACTTAAATCCCTAAACTCTAAACCCTAAACCTTAAATCCGCATCCCCCACCGACAATCCACATACCTAGATTCTAGAGTCTTGCATCCGAGTGTCACCTAGACATTCAAACCCAAACCCCTAAACCCCTCAACCCTAAACCCCTAAAGCCCCAAACCCTCGGTCCCTAAGCCTGCCAGTCCCCTGCTTAATTAAACAACCTCATGGCCTTAAGAATTACAATTAGGGTCCTGGGGGCTCCTTGTTGAAATTGCAGTAATAATATATGCCCAAACCCTATATTACCACGCAATCATTCACCCACCCCAAATTCCTGAAACCTAAACCCTAAAACCCTAAACCCTAAACCCGCCCACGCCTTGAATCGAACCAGCTATTTGCCGTCGGTTCCATCATGACCTTCGGATTTGCTTGCGCTGATCCAGCATTTGGGTTCCCTGGTAGGGTTTAGGCTTTGGGGTGTAAGCCTTAGGCTTTAGGCTAAAGGGTTTAGGCTTTAGGCTTTAGGGTTTCGGCTTTAGGATTTAGGCTTTAGGGTTTAGGGTTTAGGCTTAAGGCTTTAGGGTTTCGACTTTAGGCTTCAGGGTTTAGGGTTTAAGGCTCCCGTGTAGCCGAGCTTTTTCGAAGGGAGTCAGAATTCGGAGCCCTGTAAACCCACACAGGCCACCTTTTACGTACCAATATGGGTTTAGGGTTTAGGGTTTAGGGTGGTCATCATCAGGAGCCCTTAAAATAGTCGATGTCTGGGCTTCAGATGTGCGAATGAACCTCCTGAAAGCCTTCAGGGAGAAGGGATCGCGGTTTGCGGTTCAGTTGGAGTTTCGCAATATTAGGTTTAAGGTTCAGGGCTTAAGTTTAAGTGCAGGGGGCTTTCGCTGCCCAGTTAGGCATCCACAGACGATGTAGCACATGGGGGTTTAGGGTTTTGGGTGAACTAGTCGTGCTGTAAGAACTCCATAAGGCACATGTGCTCAATCAAACCCTAAACCCTAAACCCTAAACCGTAAGTGCAACACCCCGCCCCAAGGTCAACGCCAAGTCACAGATCACCTGCTGGCGACCCTGGAAAATCTTGCAGTCTTCAACAGCCTAGAGCATGATTTCCTCACAAACGTTAGAAGGCTTATCCATAAATCCCAAACCCCAAACCCTAAACCCTGAGCCCTAAACCCTGAACCCTAAACCCTAAGCCCTAAACCCTGAAAGTCCTAAACCCTAAACCTTAAACCCTAAGCTCTACCCTCTTGCACTCTAAAGAGTGACAGTTCAGGACCGGCCTTCAGAGGGTTGCACCTCTGGGTATAGTAGCAACCTCGGTTGAAAGGGTTTAGGGTTTAGGGTTTAGGGTTTAGGGTTTAGGGAAACGCCGGCGAGAAGTTCTGGGGGTTTGGGGCTGAAGCGACCAGGCTTCGATTTTCAGAGCCCCCAAACCTACTTGTACCGTTTTGGGTTTTCGGTTTTGGGTTTAGGGTTTAATGCCAGCCAGCAGAGGAAATTGCAGATTTTCCCAAAGGTGTGTAGGAGTTACGGCAAGGCGAGCCAAGACATGCATGCCGGCGGCCCAAATTTGGACGCCTATGCTCCGTGCTCTTGCAAGGCCTCCATAAACACTGAACCCAGAACACCAAATCCTAAATCTTTCAAAAAGCCTAAGTCTGAAATCGCCCAGATGTCACCCAAACAATCCTGAGGCACCTGCCCAAGGTGACAATGATTTCTTTGACAGGACAATAGTACCTGAAAAAGAACCGGATGTCTGACGGTTTAGGGTTTAGGAATTAGGGCTTAGGCCCTAAACCCTAAATCCTAAACCCTAAACCCTAAGCTTTAGGGTTTAGGGTTTCCGGGTTCTAGCTATTTCAGGCTTCCTCTTGTCCTCTTCTCCTCAGGGCAATGGCGAGAACCATGCTGAGCACCAGCACTTGGTTTTTGCATGCAGCGGCATATCCGTAAACCTCAAGACCCTCGTTTCCGAAAATGTTCGGGAAGGCAGGAAAGATGGCTGATGTAGGGGCCTTAAGGGCTTTGGGGGGGCGGGGGGGGGGGAGGTCCTTATGATAATTATAGTAAAATATACCCCCAACCGTCCAAACCCTTCAAAGTACAATTATAATAAGGCCTCCAAAATAGTATAGGTAATTATATAGGCTTCTATATTACACGCTCCAACCCCTCAATTCGACAACCAAGCATAAGAATCGGGTTTTCGGGCCTTGGCATATTATAGTAAATCTGTTTGACTACAAACACCCACAATACTGTGTGTATGCAGCGTGCGTGTATGCATGCATGCGGCTGATTGAGTATGTAGCTAGCTATATACCCAAAACCCTACACACCAAACCCATGTATGTGTGTGTGTGACGGAACATCCACCAAAACCGTCGGACGGATACACACGAATCAGAAGCTGAGCGTACACAGCCACGACATGTATCCATACCTCAAGCCTTCAACCCCCTAAAGCTCAAGCCCTAAAAACCTAAACCGCAATCCTGAAACCTAAACCCTACACCCTAAATCCGAAACCCTACACCCTAAATCCTAAATCCAAAACCCTTGGTCCCTTTCGTTCAGACTTGAATCAGGGACTACGCTAACTTTTCCGGCCTTTGTATTCGTTCCTGGGCCCTAAACCCTAAACCCTGAACCCCGAAACTGCTACTCTTCCTGCCGGGCTCACCCAGGACACTATACATCTTCTCCGGAACGAAGGGCTTCTGTAGAAAGGCTAAACCCCGAACCCTTATCTCCTAAACTTCAATCCCCAATCCCTAAACCCTCAACCCTACTCCCCCCCGAAACCGTTTAGGGTTTAGGGTTTAGGGTTTAGGGTTTAGGGTTTAGGGTTTAGGGTTTAGCGTTTAGGGTTTAGGGAAAACTACGCCCAAACCCGTAACCCCCGCGAAACTGGTTGAACCCCAAGCGGATGGGGCGGCACTTGACGATCAACAACACGATGTCCTCCGTCCAGCCCGACAGCTCGTGCGGCATCTGCCAGCGCTTTCGGGTGGTTTCGGCTTGTGATCGCAGTGTATGCCCAAAACCCGAACCCAGAACACGTTTACCCGAAAGCACAAAATCCTAGACTCCTACACCCGTACACCCTAAACCCTAAGCCTCACACTCTATAAACCCTGAACCCCTAACCCCTAAACCCTTAACCCCAAGCCCCAGAACCCTTCAACCCTAAACCCCTAAACCCCAAACCCCTAAACCCTAGAGCTTAGACCCGTGGTTTTGGGGATTTGAGATTCGAGGCCCTACTGGTAGAACCGAACGAAGACCCCTTGATGCAGTCAGATGTATCAGATTAAACACGGTCACGGTCGGTCTTGTATCATATGTGCGTATGTGCGTATGGATATCTGAATATATATATATATATATATAATAATAATAATAATAATAATAATAATAATAAATAAATAAATAAATAAATAAATAAATATAAAATAATAAATAATAAATAAAAAGTAATAAATAATAAATAATAATAATAATAACAATAATAATAATAATATAATAATAATGTGTTCGCAAATACAGATATAAAGGTGTGTATATATATATATATACATGTACATATTTACATACATATTACAAATACAGGAATATGTACATACTTCTATCTCTAAATATACGGGTATGTAACTATGTGTATCTAGATTTACTTGTGAATTTTATCTATTCGTTTACTTACTCAGCACATTTATATACTCATATATATATATATACACACATGTGTGTATGTATATGTATATGTATGTGTATATGGCGTGTGTGTGTGTGTGTATATGTATATATGCATTACATTATCACAATACTGGTCTGCCAGACACCAGGATGCCCTGATCGCACACTGAAAGATACGGGCTCAAGGTGTGGGGCTCCAGGCTTTGCAGGTTTTAGAGCTGGGGCTTTCATACTTTAGCGGCTTAAGGATTTTAGGGCTTAAGGCTTTGAGGGCTTAAGCGTTTAGGGCTTGGGGCTTAGATGCTTATGACCTAGGGACCCAGGCTTTTGGACAAGACCTGAGGGCGAGACATCGAGACTTGCACCCAGACCCTGAAGCCCTTCAGCCTCGTATATTTAGAGGCCTTCACGAGCAGAATAGGAGTATGGGGCATGTGATAGTATAGCTATGTTTATAGTATGGAATCCTAAAAGACCATTTTCTCAATTATTTGCGCTTCTATATTAGGCAATTAGGGTTAACGACTCAAGGGCCAGGCCAATCACTAAACGTCCGAACACCGCTTATCGAGGGCACCTGAAGACTAGGCATGTACTGCAAGTGCCGGAGACCAAACGGTTTAGGGTTTGCGGTTCAGGGTCTGATATATACCTGCTGTGTTACCTTGTGCCGTGTCGGTATCGCAACTATTGCAAACAGCAGACTTGTTGCTACGATGCCCTAAACCCGTCATGCATGCCATGCACCCATCCGCCTCTTCTTCGGAGTCGTCCTGCATGGGCCACTAGCTTAAGGCTCAAAAGGAATAGGGGCTTTGGGGTTAAACCCTAAACCCTAAACCGTTTAGGGTTTAGCCTTCAATATAGGGGCGGCCACTATAGCGAGAGCCTCGGAGGCGGCCCTAACGACATCGTCGGGACTGAACTCCACTTCTGGAAACGTTTCTGCTAAGGGGTTAGGGTTTAGGGTGATTTCATCACGGGGCCACGGTCTGCCAATAGACCTGGCAGAACTGGACATCATGGGAAGCATCGAGTCGCAAATGGCAGGAGCAGCGACGCGAGTGCCCCTGTTAAGAAGGGCTGATGATGATTGCTATAAGAGTTCAGGATTGAATCACAAGTGTCAACAACTTTCATCTTGTATGGCAGCCTGCCGTTGCCTCAGAACGCTCAACCGAACTTGTACCCTCGAAGGGTGAGTGCAAGCAAAGGCGAGGGAGCACGGAACCCAAGATATACAGCAGATGGTTGGCCAATGCCTAGATTTACCAGATCCCCAGCACCCAAACTTCTTTAGATAAATCCTTGAAGCGGTAGGTTCTTTGGGGTTAAGGTATAAG
>CAJNDV010036378.1:1190-16000 GCA_905221635.1 Symbiodinium sp. CCMP2456
CGGAAACCCTAATATAGGGGCCTTAATAATTACCAATACCATTTTGGGAGGTTCCTTATTCTAATTATGGTATAGTGGGCCCCACAACCCTATTCTAAGTATTAAGGCCCCTATAGTAGTTACAAGTTCGAAGTCGTAGCCAATCCTCCAGCTCCACAATTCAGTCTGTCAGCGCCCCAGCTAGTGAAGCCTAACAAGAGCCTTTAAAGCAGATCCCACAGAGCCGAACATGACTACCCCCTAAACCCTAAACCCTAACTTCGTTCGGTCAAGGCTGCTACTCCCCCCGGATTGCGTTTAGCTTTGGATTCCCGGGGTCTCTGAGCTAGGACCCCATTTTAATCACTCTTTTTGAGGGAGGGACCCAGAACAGAACCGAAGCAAAAGGGCGCACAAAAAGAGCTCTCAGCCCTTAAGAGGGTTTCGTAGAGGTTCAGTGGCGTCATCAAGGCGGACATCCAGGCACGGAGCATTTGTGCAGAACTTGTTAAAAGGTGTGGGGATGATAGTAGAGGGTTCTGCATCACCAACCCTGAACCCCAAAACCGTAAAGCCGTAACCCTTAAACCCCAAACCCCAAAGCCGTAAAGCCCTAACCCTTAAACCCTAAACCCTAAAAAACCTCAACAAACCCTAAAACCGTAAAGCCCTAACCCGTAAACCCTAAACCCTAAACAACTTAAAAACAACCCAAAACCGTAAAGCCCTAACCCTTAAACCCTAAACCCTTAAAAACTTATAAAAAAAAAAACAACACAAAACCGTAAAGCCCTAACCCAATCGTTCAAGATGCGGGACTGACCCCCGGGGCCGTTTACCCCGGCCTTCTGCAAGCGATGCTTCGGAAATGAACCAGGCTACACCCTAAACGGTTTAGGGTGTAGGGTTTAGGGTTTAGGGTTTAGGGTTTAGGGTTTAGGGTTTAGGGTTCAGGGTTTAGGGTTTAGGGTTCAGGGTTCAGGGTTTAGGGTTAAGGATTTATGGTTCAGGGTTTAGGGTTCAGGGCTTAGGGGTAAGGGCAAAGCCCTATAGTTGCCCTTTCGATTCCTGCGAGGCGCAGCCAGAAGCTCGAGCCCTGAACCCATCGAAGACTTCACGAAACAAGCACCTGACAACCACCGAAAATGCGAGCCTGCATAAATGGTAAGGTTTAGGGTTTAGGGTTTAGGGAACAATTTTGTAAGGGTTTAGGGTTTAGGGGTCGGGGATGTCATACTGTAGTATATTTTTGCGGAGAGGATGCAAGTATGAAAAGCTTCCGGAACTCGCACCAACTGAACCCTAAACCCCCAACAAAAACACAGGTGGGATTTTCAGGAAATAACTGACGTCTATATCTGCGTCGGCATCTGTATCGATCTACACGTCCTTAATAGCGGGAGCCCCTTTTTGGAGAAGTCCCCGCGCTTCAAATCCCAAGACCCCGAAGCCTCCAAGCCCCAAAGCCCGTAACCTTAACGCCCTGGTTTAGGGTTTAGGGTTTAGGGTTTAGGGTTTAGGGTTCAGGGTTTAGGGTTTCAGGTGTCCGTCAAGAAGGCAACTGGTAGCTCCGAGTTGGCTGAGCGGATCGCTACTTGGCTGAGCTTGCAGCTGCGAGGACAGCGACTGGTTGAACGGCGAGTATTAAGGTCGAATAATTAGACCGGAGGGTCCATATCGGTAGTTCTCTAAATTGGGGTCCTCTCTAGTCCTTTTTAAGATCCCTTTGACAAGGGCGCCGTACTACATTGGGGACCTAAAAAGGGACCCGGATTTAGAGACCTACCCATATACGCTACTACCATTATGGAATTATGTCCCAAAAACCAGGGTAAGGATGGTCTTTTGGGACCTAATGCCATGATGGCAGTGTACATGGACCCTCTGGGACCCTAAACCCTAAACCCTAAACCCTAAACCCTAAACCCTAAACCCTAAACCCTAAACCCTAAACACCCTCTGTGGATAAGGACAGCCTCCTCTTACATTCCCTATCACATTAATAGACCCCAACACCGCACTCTAATTACTAGGGTTTAGGGACCCTAAACCCTAAACCCTAAACCCTAAACCCTAAACCCTAAACCCTAAACGCTAAACCCTAAACCCCTAACCGTCACGGCTTCTGCGGTTGTGGCTATGGATTAGGAACTCGGAGTCTCAGTTCCAGGGCTTGTGGAACGTTCAGGGTTTAGGGTGGGCTGCGGCGACTGTGATTCGGTTGACGGCTTGTCTTTCGTGGTTTGGGTCTTGAGTCTATATACGCCCGACAAAAATGCTTCGTGTTGTATTTTGGCGCGTCTAGGAGGGCAACAGTAAAACAGGACGTAGGGCCGGCTTAAGATTTTGGGTTTAGGGTTTAGGCCCCAAATTTCCAAACCCTAAACCGTAAACCCGCAGCCCTAAACCCGAAACCCTAAACCCGAAACCCTAAACCCTAGGGTTGAGGATGGAAGGTTCTGGGATCTGTGGCTCGTTCCAAGGTATGCAACGAGGCTGTTCGGCGTAGGGCTTGGCACTCCTCTTCACCTAAACCCCCGAGAAATCCGATCATGGAGTCATCTTCACAGAATGCTTGCGAGGTTTCGCCATTTAATGCTCAGTTTCCACTTGCCCCCCGATGAAAGCTATGCTCCATCTGTCCACGCCGCAGCCCCACTGCACCCTAACAGCCTTATGAAACTCAGCTTCACCCTAAACCCTAAAACCTGAACCCTAAACCCTAAGCCCTTAATTCTGGCGCACCGCTTCGACCCGCTAACCCCCATCCCCAACTCTTAACCTCAACTTCCGTTCGAGGCAGAGATATGCTACGAACAGCTGGAGCTGGGTGTGTCGAAGGCGGAGGTCGCGGTGAAGCTGAGAGGGCTGTGGTGTTCTTAACAAATCCCTCAACCCCAACACCCAACATAGAACTTGAACAATACGGCTTAGGGTTTAGGGTTTAGGGCTCAGGGTTTAGGGAATTAGAGTTGTACAAGTTATACAGGGCTTTCGGGGTTCCTTCATAAGCTTGTTTTCTGTAAGCCTAGTTGCGAAGTCCCATGGTCCTAGAGGCCCTTCACCTCAACCTCGAACCCTCGGCGTGACGCTGTGCAGTCGAAGATTTTCCGCACTGAACCAACAGCACTCGAGCCCAATCTAGTGGCCGGACAAAAAATGGAAGAAGCCTTCGCGGCACATGATAGTATCAGGATATAGGGGCACTTAGCGGACAATTGTTTTAATTTAACATATTCAGACCCCTACATTGTTCCTCAGCCCTCAATCTCGGAGTCTCGAAACAGCAAATCTCGGCAGGTCACAGCATTGCGAGATAATCTTCTCAGGCAGCAGTGTCCCAAGATCGGGTGCTTCGGGAAGTAGGCTTTGCGCTGGGAGCTGGGGATTTGAGGTACTGATTGTGTTTGCAGCCGTCTCATCTACGCATTGCGGCAGTTGGAGTGTTTAGTTCTTGCCTGTGTCTGTATTTAGCTTTAGGAGTTCCGGATGTTGGTTGGAAGTTTGTGCTTACGCGTTAAGGGTGCGTGGTTTGAAGTTCTGGAGGGGGCTGTGCCTTCAGTGTCTTGGCCAATCAACCCCTCCGCGGTTAGTCCGGCGTCTGCTGGACGTGCCTGCAAGAAATGTCCTACGATGCTCATCTAACATGGGACTAGCACGCGCTGTTAAGTGCTCAATTCCATCGCCATCTTCCTCGATAAGCCCCGAAACCCTAGACGACCACCATCTTTCATGTTCCAGCGTCTTCTCGCAATAGTGTCGAGATGTCGCAAGCCTGAAGAGGTCTCAGATGATGGGTCCCAGCGACTCTTCTTACGGTGGGATTTCGGTGGACAGGCTTCCTGCTCATGATACTGATGAGCAGATTCAGAGATATACATAAGACGAGAGTTATACAGTATATACACACAACTTCATAAAGGCCATGCAACTAGGTCAAGAGCTATGCATCTGCGGCTCAGCCAGTGAAAGCAGACTTTCAGCGATTTCGCCCTGAACACATCATCCCTCAACCCGACGCCAACACTTCAAGCGCAACCCAGGCCCCAACACCCTAAGCTCTAAACTCTAACCCATGAACACCCGGACGAAGTCTGAGAGCGTAAACCTCTGAAGACCCTAAACCCTAAACCCTAAACCCTAAACCTCAAAAGAGGGCTCGGACCTGGTCATGCAGAGAAAGGCCATTGCACGTAAAACTAAATTAATCAACCCCTGCTCCCTGGACCCTACTTCCAACAAGCCACTCCCGCCATGGAAGAACCCTAAACCCTAAACCCTAAACCAGAATGCCCTAAATCAGACTAAACCCTATAAACCCTAAGCCCTATATCAGACCAGACCCTGAATAAACCCTAACCCCTAAACCCTAAACCCTAAACCCTAAACCCTAAACCCCAACCCCTAAACCCCTGAAGCCCCAAACCCTAAACCCAGAAACCCTAAACCCTAAGCCCAGAAACCCGAAACGCTAAGCCCAGAAGGCCCGGAATCCTCCTGAGGTGCCATGGCAGACCGGCTCCTCTTTTCCCAAAGCCCACGCTGCAGCCGACGCCGCCGCCAGCAAAGGAGAGGAGGGTTTTCAGGGTTTTTTTTTGGGGGTTTAGGGTTTAGGGTTTCAGGGTGTTTTTTGGGGTTTAGGTTCTAGGGTTTAGGGTTTAGTTAGGCTTTCAGGGTGTTTGGGGGTCTTGGGTTGAGGGATTTTCGGTCCCAGGGTGTAGGATTCAGGGTTCAGGGATGCTTAGGGGTGTTGGCACTTTCCGGGTTTAGGGGTTTGGGACTTTCGGATTTTGGGGGTGTCGGGCAGATCCTGTTCTAGGATGTATTTTGAACGCACTTTTCCACCCTAAACCCTAAACCCTAAACTCTAAACCCTAAACCCTAAACCCTAAACTCCAAACCCTAAACCCTAAACCCGGTTCTGGGCACAGAACTCAAGGAGTTGGTACTGGCTTTCCTGGGCCCCAAGAGACCTACTGTTTTAAGAGCAGCTGCAATGAAATCATCATAGGGAACCAGGGTTTAGGGTTTAGGGTTCAGGGTTTAGGGTTTAGGGAACCCTACTAAGGTAATCTATAGAAGCGTAGACAATTCCCAAATCAATATGATGTTTTGTCAGGGTTCCTTATGATATGCCATAAATGAGCCCAGAACCTTGTTCTAATTATCAAGGCGGGTTATTTAGGGTTCTAAAAGGGTTCAGGTACGGTTTTTCAGGCCGAGCGCCGAAGGTTTGAAATTGGTACGGAAAACTTTGGTATATCGGAAGCTTGGCTCTGGGGTTTAGGGCAAAGGAATTAATGGGGATTTTGGACTTTATTTGGGTTTTGGGTATAAGCATAGGGTTTCAGGGATTTGAGGGGGGTGTAGGTGTAGAGTGGGTGAAGGGTTTAGGGTGTAAACCCTAAACCCTAAACCCTAAACCCTAAACCCTAAACCCTAAACCCCTAAACCCAACAGTAGGGGCTTACCGTCTAGGCGCAGGAAGTGTGAACCAGCGGCCAGTTGGTCTTTGCAAGCAGCAGCGTAGAAAATTGCTGCTTCCGCTAGCTGCAGCGTTGTTTATGCCTCTAAGGTCTACCCTAAACCCTAAACCCTAAACCCTAAGCCCTATAAACCCTAAACCCTAAACTTAAATTAGGCCGCTAAGGTCTAGAGGTGTAGAGTTCGAAGAACTGTAAGCCTTCCCGTCGAGCGCTTTGGGAGTTCGTTCCGGGTCGAGGGGCTTGCGGATTAGGCTTTAGGGCTTCTGTTCGAGTTAATGGGTTCAGAATCCAAAGCAAACAATGACGAAAGTGAACCGTTTGGGGTTCAATTCCCTACGGTGTAGCGCAAAATACATGTTGCGTTTTGCAGCCGGTTTGCCCCATGTACCTGCTCATACATATGCACATACAAGCCAACCTGCCTGCCTGCATGCATGCTAACATACATGGTTTCATAATATGCATTTACATACATGGTGAGAATGTAAGCGACCGGTGGTGGGATCAGCTACTGTGGCGTAAAGCCGGAATCCCATCCCCAAAATCCATCATGACAGCAAAGATCGCCAAGTCATAAGCTGCTAGGGTAACCGAGATTCAGCAGCGCTGACCTCTATGGTGCGGTGTTGCAGGCCCACAGCGGTTCCCCAAACTGAAATCCTATCCCTAAATCCAAAACCCTAAGTCCTAAACCCTCCTAAACCCCAAAACCCTGAGTCCTAATTCCTCCTAAACCCAAACACCAAGTCCTAAAGCCTCCTAAACCCAAAACCCCAAGCCCCAAATCCTGAACCCTCCACCTTGAATCCAAAACCTTCATGCCCTTGCGGCCTGGTGTGGCCTTGAATCCTATACAACCTGGAAATGCAGGCCGAGTTCCCAGAACTAGGGTTTGGGGGGGTATACCATAGTTTCCTAAACCCTATACCCTAAACTTATAGTCAATCATAGTATACGTCAGCATTAATAGGGTTGAGGGTCCAGGGTTTAGGGTTTAGGGTTTAGGGTTTAGGGTTTAGGGTTGAAGGAACCCGAAGGGATCGTATAGCAGATCTTCGGGTCGATGAAGGTCTGATAGGCATGGCATAGCTGGCCAGGGTTGGTCCCTCCAAGGAAACATAGACAGGGCCACTTACTTCCTTTTCTTATAGGAACGAAGGTACTGGGGTCATCTGTCAGGGACAACTGTTTCGGGGTTGAGTCTGGCTTTTAGGTTGGTCTGAACCCTAAACCCTAAACCCTAAACCCCTAAACCCTAAACCCTAAACCCGCGCGCGCGAAGGAGGCGTCCGCGAAGAAGGAGGAGGCTCGTCCTCGAGTTCCTTCAAATGGAACTGTTATACTAGGTATGCAGTGCCGTTGTGGGTTTAGTGTTCAGTGTTCCAAGTGCTTAGGATTAAGAGTTGGGATTTAGGGTTCAGGGCTAAGGAGTTTCGGGGTTAGGAGCGTCGCGCAGCCTCTTTGAACGACGGGCTTCGAGCATTGCTTTCTTGCGGTATGTGTGCAGCATTAGTACACTGTCAAACATCCCAAAACCCCAAACCCTAAACCCCAAACAACCTAGAGTGTTTATGCAGTGGCTGCCTTCAGGTTGTGTGTAGCTTGCATCCTCGAATCATCAGAGGTGATACTGTAAAACCGGTGCCGGGCTACTAAGGTTTATAGTTTAGGGTTTGGGGTTTCGGGGTTTAGGGTTTGGGTTTTGGGTCTAGGGGTCTAGTTAAGCACAGGCTACAGTTTCAAGCACCCGTTCAAAACTGCACACTCGCAACGTTTGACAGCGAACTCCGCGTCCTGAAACTTTATCCTCCCTGCGTAGGATCATACGGGGAACAGTCTTCAGACTGAGCCATTTCGAAACGTGAGGGTTTCTTTGGTACATATAAGTTCCTTGTCTTAGCTAACAGGTTTTCAACCTTTTTATCCAAGATCCACTAAGTGCCGCGATGGATAGTCAGCAAGTTTCCCAAGTAGTACCAGGTACCTTTTTTGCCTTGTTCGTTGGGCCGTACCATCCAAACTCGGCGGTAGGAACAAGGAATCCTTGCTAGTTATGCGCTACTTAAGAACTGCGGCTAGATCATGTCGAACAGGAGATCCCCTCCGGAAAGGCTTTGGACGTCAAGTATGACAAGGCGCTGAGAGGATTTATGCCCCAAACATGTCGAGCCCAGCACTTTGAAGCCAGAGCTCCCCTGTTCCCCCTGTCCCTTAAAAACCCAAACCCCCTAAACCCCTAAACCCAAACCCCTAAAGCCTGCACTCAAACAGCCCTCAACGCATTCAATAAGCCCTCAAAGGAACCCGCCAGAGAACCCCGAGTCTCGAATCTCTGAAGCCTCTTTGAAGGATGCCCGAAAGCCTAACTTCGACAACCCTAAACCCTAAACTTACTTAGGAGCCCAATAGGTAAACTTTAAACTTTTTTGGTATACTAAACCCCCTACTAAAAGAAAAGTTTAAACTTGTTTGGGCCAGGGTGCTGGGCAGCTAAGCTTAGGCTTCTGGCATGCCTTAGCAAGACGAGGCTTTCGGACCTCTTGTGCTTCGGACTTACAGCCTCGAGGCTCAATAGGGTTTAGGGCTTAGGCTTTTAGGGCTTAGGGTTTAGGGTTTAGGGTTTAGGGTTTAGGGCTTAGGGTTTAGGGTTTAGGGTTTAGAGCTCTTGCCTTCGGTTCCGCGCCAACCAAGCGGCGATGACGACACCGGCGCTGTTGGGAATTGAATGGGAAGAGTGCAGGGAGATGTGGTGGTGGTGCTAACGGTTCCCGGGGCGGTGGTGGTGCGAGAGGGTGGGAGTGCTCGTGCTGGCACTGGTGGTGGTGATGGTGGCAGTGCTGTTGTCACGGCTGGTTTTTGTAGACGTGTTTGTCTTTCTGGTGCTGCCGGCTGGTTTTTGTAGAGGTGTTTGTCTTTCTGGTGCTGCCGGTGATGCTGATGACGATGCTAACCAAGGTCTTAAATAGATTTGAACACGGTGATGTTTGTGTTGCAGTCTGCCACAGTGAGCACGACAAACGACGATGACGATGACAATGGTCACGGCCAGACTGTTCTACTTGAGGCCTGACGGGACGCCTCAATTTCGGCAAGGTGATCATTTTTCTTGTGCGATCTTATGAACCCAATTTCGTTTGTAGAATCCTCCGACCGCCGTTATTTTCAGCCAGGGGCATCCCTCTCCGCTGGCTGGACTGTGACAGGCTTCCAAGGGTGACCAGGAAGCTGCACAGGCAGCGCTCCTGGCTGTCCCAGCCTCAGTCTCTTCTCCTCAAGTGCAGGGTCTAGCATGGAGAGTAGCAACACAGCTTGAAGACTTATGACGACGAGCCCTTATATTCGCTTTAAAGCTAAATGATATCATAACATACTATAACCCAAAATCCTGTTGGACCCCAACAACAATGCTCGGTTTACGGTTTTGACCGTTGCAACTCTCCACCGCGTTTTGGGGCACGGCACAATGCACTTATCCCTGGATACGAAAATTGTGACAGGTTTCGGGTGCAGAACGCCAGGGGGCCCCGGCTTATAGGACGTTTATAGAAGCCTAAATGATTGCCAACACCACTCCTTGGGGTTCCTTCTTAATCTAGGCTGTTTTTGAGGGGTTTATAAGGGACCCTGTATATAAATATTTTTGAGAGGGTTTAAAGGCCAACCCAGTGATGTAATTATTCTCTAGAGGAGCCCAAAACCCTGAATACTCCAATTACTCAGCCCCTACATTACATGCAGATTTAAAGATGCACTGAGGCGATGACTGTGGCCCCGGTGGTTCCGGCCGCCACGGTGCCCGAAGTAGCCCCCGAACCGGAGCCAGTGGCGACTGAAGCGGCGCCGGCAGAGTGGCTTGGGCAGCGTTGGTGGCTGCAAACTTGCAGTTCCGGATTTCAACTTCTTGTTTATCATGTAGTTCGAGTTTCGGCTTGAGTTTCGGGGTTCCTGAAGACTCATAATTTAGGGTTTAGGGTTTAGTGATGGTGGTGGTGGTGGATGGCACGGGTGCTCTCTGCCGCACAGCATGTTCCCTGTGAGTATACCTAAGCTCCAAACCCTGAAGCCCTCGGGCGAAAGGAAGTCGAGGCTCACGAGCAGGGAACCGTACACTTCTGGCATAGAACAGAGATTGCCGCTAAACCCTAAACCCCTAAACCCTAAACCTCTAAACCCCTAAACCCCGAAACCCCTAAACCCTAAACCCCAAAACCCCTAAACCCCTAAACCCTAAACCACTCCTAAATCTCTCAGCTCTCCCCCAACTCCGACCGGAAAGCTACATGCACTCACCTATCCATGGGTGCAGCCATCCATTCCTTCATTCCTTCAAGCATGTCTTGGTTGCGTATTTGTGGGTATACCTAGACCCCCCAACAACCCTCTATTCTTCCCCAAATACCCACTATTAAGGACCATAAGGGCTCTATTAAGGGCCGTTGGGGGGTTCTGGTACCTGCAACCACCTGCAAGACTCTGCGCCTGAGAAGCACAGACCCGGAACCCTAAGCCTAAACCCCCCTCTACTTAAAGGATCATGGGACGTAGTAAGTAGGGTTATAACTCGGGTAACTCTACTTATAACCCCAATTAGGGGACTTATAACCTTACTTCCTAAGTCCCATGATCCTCCAAGTACCCTGCTATTTTAGAGCCCAGGTCTGAGCCAATCTTCAAACCTTAAGGGAACCCGCCTCAGGACCCTTCAAGTTTCAAGCCCGGTTTAGGGTTTAGGGTTTAGGGTTTAGGGTTTAGGGTTTAGGGTTTAGGGGCCATGTCCTCTAAGGCCCGAGGAGACCACGCCCGCCACGAAGAGCCGCAAAAAGAAGTAGCTCAGCTCAGTTCTTTGTGGCAGGGTTTGGGGTTTAGGGTTTAGGGTTTAGGGTTTAGGGTTTAGGGTCTTGGGGCGTAGGGTCTTGGTTCAGGGTTCAGGGTTCAGGGTGAGTTAGCGGGTAGTGAGTCAGACTTCAGGTGGTCGCGGGACTGTCGGTTTTAGGTTCTGCCACCCCTGCACTGTGTTACGACCTGAATCAAGCTCGAGCCTCACGAACCCACATCCAAAGCTAATTTTATTTGTTTTGTTAAAAGCCTTCCAGATTAATCGCAAGAGCTTATCCTGTTTCCCCAGCACATCTTACGCCCCACAATGCGTTGCCTAGCACCAATCCGAACGATCAAGGGCAAAGAAACTGCAGAACACAGTGCACGACCCTATGCAGCCGAAACACCAAAACTGTTTGCCGTACGCCGAACCCCTAAACTAAATCCTAACCCTTATAAACTAAACCCTTAACCTTAAATGCCTGAACCCTAGACACCTACTCTCTGCCTGTAATCTGGACTTCGGCCGAAGTTGTTTCTTCTCGCTCTTCTGTTGATTATGGTTGTGTCGATTATTGTCCTGATCGTTGCTTGATGACTGTTATGAGTAAGTTAAGTATTGTCATTGTTTCTGTTTTCATGAGTATTGACATTCTTACATGTGCCGTTTTTTGTTAAGTATGGCATGGTGTGAGCTGACATGGCTTTGCATGGTATATTGCAATATCCTATACAACATTATATCACACCAGAGTATAGACCCTCAACCCTAAACCCTAAACCTAAGGGACTCCTGTGATCCGGTGGAAAGAAATCCTCGTTTCCTGGCGACCCAGGTGGCTGGGCAACGGGCGGATAGAGGGACGAGCAGCCCACCTGCCCAACGCATCCATCAATGGCACGTACTACGCCATCTCCTCAGTTGCAACATAGGGGCCTTCATAATTAGAATAGGGTTTTGGGCCCATTATACTATAGTTATAATAAGGAACCCCTAAAATAGCATTAGCAATTATTTAGGCCCCTGCATTATATGCCCGGCTTAAAGCATAAAGATGAGAGCTCCTTCTTCTTGAGTCCCTGGGTTGTCTTTTGGGATCTTTTTTAATTTCCCCTACTATTTTGTAGAGAACCATAATAGTAAATAATTTTCAAAGGGCTTAAGGACAACTTAGGTCCTTTATGTATGTCATGGAGTTTCCAAAAATTAGGGTACCTTATTTTGGGGTCCTTAGAATAAGGATCCTATTATTTAGGGTACTATATTAGGGTCCCCTATTTTCGGAAACCCCCCATGTATGTCCTGGAAAGGCCGGCTTCTGGAGGCTCTGCTCTGCTCTAGCATGTCCCCCCAAGCCTCGCAGCTGGCATCTTACGCCGGGCACCCCCAGGTCAGGGTTCAGTGGTGGACATGTTTAGGGTTTAGGGGTTTAGGGTTCAGGGTTTAGGGGTTAAGGGGTTTAGGGTTTAGGGTTCAGGGTTTAGGGGTTTAGGGTTTCGGGTTTGGGGTTACGCGCTCCTACTCTTAGTATTTGTCGACGCCTGGTGTTGTTCACGGATGTAGCCGAGCACCGCCCCGAACCTTGGACCCTCAATCACCTGCTAGACATGCCACAAGTGAGGTGAAAGAGAAGACCATGCTTTTTCACGGTCGCCCCTGCTGGGAGAAGCCAAGCGCGTGGGACCCAGATCACCAGGGGTGACACAACAGCAGTACGTCAAAGATCAGAGGGGCTGAGGGAGTTGTTGAGTTGAGTGTGCTTGGGGGCCATGGATCAATGTTCAGGTTTTCGCGGTGGATTGAAACCGGGGCTTGCTGCAAGACACCAACAAGTTTCCTCGAGCTTCTCGAAATAAGGACGGAGAGAGGGGAAGTAGAGCAGCTCATGGAAAAGTGGACCTCAACCCTAGCTAAGCTTAGCCTTAAACCTCGAATCACACATCCAAGGGGGAAAATTTCAATCTGCAGCTCTGGAAGATCTCAGGCAAATCTGGAGGAGCGTCGGGTGATATTCTTCAGCAATCCGCTCTTGCAGCCGCTTGGTCTCGAGTTTTTGGGAGTTTAGCACTACGGTTGATTTCACAAATCCTGCATTACCCATAATAAGGAATATACCATAATTTCCATAGGATCCTTAAGGTACTGCAGGATTTATAACATCAACAGTATGGCCACTATGGGGTTTCAGGGTGTTGGGCTTTGGGAATAGGGTTCGGAGTCTCTGATCCGAGGTACGGGGCTGAGGCGTTGGGGTTGAAGGTTCGAATCAGGGTTTAGGGTTTAGGGTCTAGGGTTTAGGGTCTAGGGTTTAGGGTTTAGGGTCTAGGGTCTAGGATCTAGGGTCTAGGGTCTAGGGTTTAGGGTTTAGGGTTTAGGGTCAAGGGTTTAGGGTTTAGGGTCTAGGGTCTTGGGTTTGGGGTCAGGGTTTAAGCTCGCGGCGGGTTGATGGTTGGGCTCGTTCGGTTCAGGGCCCTAACCCTAAACCGTTTTGATCCCCGGAGTGCCGACGATCTGCCGAGCTTGAAGTTGGAGATAGGCTGTTGAATACTGGGTCCACTGTTTTGGCAGGGTTCAGGTCAGGGGTTTAGGATTCAGGTCTTAATTAAGGGGGTTTGAGGGTTTTAGTGTCATTTAAGGTTTGGGGTTTATGATCTAGGGGGAGTTGCTCGTGCCTTGCGTCTTTAAATGCTCAAAGCTCCATAGCATCAGACCCCCGTGTTTGGTTCAGTTCCAACACTCAAACCGAGCGTCACCAAATCCAAGCCCGCATCCCCAAACTTAACCCCGGAATCCCTAAACCCCGAAACCCAAGGGTTTAGGGTTTAGGGGTTTAGGGTTTAGCATTTAGGGTTTAGGGTTTTCCCCAAACCCTGAAGCCCTGAAACCCCTAAGCCCCAAACCCTCAAAGCGAAAGCCAAACCCATTCGGCGCAGAGGTGGAAGATCAGTGACCGCTTCGACGATCAAGCGGATGTCTATGCGTTCGCGAACGCCAGAGATCTCGACGACAAATCCGCACCCACAGGTGGGAGGGAGTGCAAAAGGGCTTAGGGCTTTCACCCTAAATGTGAGAGATCTGATGGAGGCGGCTGATGACCAAGCACGGCTCAACGTGATCAGAATGCAGAAGACCCCAAATTTAAATCCTGAAAACTACCATGTCCAAGCTTTCCAAACTCAGTTCAGTGGTTTAGGGTTTAGGGTTTAGGGGTTTGGGGTTTAGGGGTTTAGGGTTTAGGGTGTTCCACATACGCTGTCCATGGGATTCCAGTGGTGCTTCTGTTTCGGGAACTGCACTGGAAGCAGACGGCAATTCCAACAAACCCTCCTGAGATAATGAACCCATAACGACGTAACTTAGAAAGCCAATAGGAGAACTTTAAACTTTTTGGCCTTATCTATCAGGTCTATCCCAAAAAGTTTGAGCTTTTTTGGGCCTGGTTCAAGAGACTAAGAGACCAGAATATAGAGACTTAAAATAAGTACCAATATTATTCTGAGGGTTCCTTATTATGAAGATAGTATAGTGAGCTCCAAAACCCTAGTCTAATTATTAAGGCCCCTACATCACCTAAACCCTTAAGTGAATCTCAGAAGACCCTGAACCTGAAGCACTGAAAGCCGTCACCCCAGCCCTAATCCCTGAGCTCAGACGAAGCTGTTCCTAGCCCTAAGCCTTAAACCCTAAACCCTAAACCCTAAATCCCAAACCCTAAACCCGAAACCCTAGACCCTAAACCCTAAACCCTGAACCTTAAACCCTGGACCTCCTACAGAGCCGGGCTCTTCAGGAGCGAGCTTAAAGTGGTGCGTCTTCGACGGCAAGGAGCACATCTTCGATCCGGAGGCTCCCAGTGCTATCTAGGGCAGAGGGTTTAGGGCTTAGGGGTGTAGGGCTTTAGGGATTTAGGGGTTTAGGGCTTTGGGTTTAGGGTTTAGGGATGTAGGGGTGTAGGGCTTTGGGGTTTAGGGTTTCGGGGTTTAGGGGTTAGGGATTTTGGGGGTTTAGGGATTTAGGGGTTTAGGGTTTCGGGGTTTAGGGTTTAGGGTTCTGATTCATTTCTTACATATTCTGATTATATGGTTGATTGCTTTAGTCATGCTTATTCCACTCTGTTTCAGGGTCTGAGGCCTTATTCCTAGACCGCAAACCTTGCCCAGGCCAAAAGCTGCAGAATAGCACGGGTCTAAAACCCTTAACCCTAAACCCTAAAACCCTTGGAAGCTGCATAGCAACATTTATCGGGCCCGTAGAGCAGCCCTTATATCGTATCCCCAAACTCTAAACCCTAGTCCCTCAAACTCCAAACCTACCAAAAACGCTAAATCCTAAACCCTAAGCCCTAAACACTAAACCCTAAACCTACTATCGGGTCTTGTAGATCCCTAAAAGGGGTTTTCATAGGGGGAGGCTCGGGCTGCGGCTGATATTTGCGTTTTAGGGTTCAGGGTTTAGGATTTAGGGTTCAGGGTCTAGGGTTAGTCGACGAGCGGATCTTTCAGTTCCTGACTTGGCTGAGCCGGAGC
>CAJNDV010036379.1:0-18188 GCA_905221635.1 Symbiodinium sp. CCMP2456
CCTGAAATTCCACATCATCATCAACAAGCCAATATGGCTACACGAAGGGTTCATGGCTATGTCGTTGCAATGTGTACAAATTGACCAGATATTGCTGCCGAAGAAAATGTCGGACTGCGCTGAGGCCGTGGCCGTGGACGCGGCTTCGAAATCCTGGTGAGTGGCTGGGTCACTTGCGCCAATAGCAAGGGCTTCCACCACAATCCCGCCAGGACAGAGCCCAAGCCAACACTACGAAGCTCCAGACCTTGCAGAATCAACGTTCAGGGCCGCGATCATCATGCGGCATCTTCGAAGCCCTCAGCCTCCCCCTGCTATCTGCAAGCCTAGGACCTACAGTGTTTGACATGGGCCCTTCTTGCTCGAAACTTTAAAAACCGAAAGCCTCGGCTCCAACCCCTTGAATCCTAAGCTACAAACGCCAACACCCCGGCCTGGGTTGCAAGTTGCTCCGCGGCGCCGTAGAGCTTCAGCTTGGGTAGCGCCCAGGCCTCATCTCTTGGAGAGTCCCTGCCCAAACATAGAGCCCCGGCACGAGCCAACGGTGTTGACCCCAGAACAGGTAGAGCTCGACTCTCGCAGCTGAAACTCTTGCGGTGTTCATCTTCATACGGCCCGACAGTGCCTATATAACGATCGTGCTTCTTGGCTCTGAGTCGCGGGCCGTCAGATCTACGTGGTAGCACGCCTTTGGTAGCTCCTGTCAGGGCATTTTGAAGAGCCCTGATCGACGGATCGACACCGCCCAGAGACTTCACCGAGAGCTTGAGGCTCTTTGAGGTCTGGAGAAGAAGCGCTGGATGTGATCAGAGCCGGCTCCTCCAACAGCCGCTTGGCTCCTCGATTGGAGACCTTGGGGATTCTTCGAACAGCCAGGCCCTTCGCCCTTTAAACATCTTTAAACCCTTTAATGTAGGAACCCGATTAAGAAACCCTGGCCCTATAACCCCAGCATAATAAAGCCCTATAGCCCCAATATATTAAGGTTCATAGTAAGAGCCCTAATAGACACCCAGGGATTCTTCATCCGGTTCCTAGATTATGGGCAGCTCCAGGTCGGAAGTCTCTTCCTCCGAGACACTGACAGGCCTCATGGGCAAGGCGGGAAAGACAGCTTCCGGTGCAAAACTGGGTGCTTCAAGTCGGGGGTTTCCGAAAATAGGGGACCCTAACATAGCACCCTAAATAGTAGGATCCTTATTATAAGGACCCCAACATAAGGTACCCCTAATTTTCGGAAGCTCCCAAGTAGCCCCTTCCAAACAACAGAACCATGAGCCTGATGCCAGAGACCCATGCTACAGCTGGCAGTCAACACCAAGTGGTGAAAACCAGCGGGAATTGATTTAGCAGAGGACCTCTCGCAAAAGCTATCTTCGGCTCAAAAAACCCGGATGCATTCCCACCACAGCGCCCTGTTCTCATGAAACAGCCTGTATCGATTCGGCAGCTTAGCACGCTAGAAGCGGGGGGCAGTAGCAATCAGTAGCAACAGGTGATTGGACAACCACGACCTTCTCATCGCGAAGTTGCGAAACGAAATCTCGAATCTTGTCGCCACGAACTCTCACTCCTCGACTTTTTGAGGTTCGTCGGCTTGCCGCCAAGAGACCATGTACGCGTGTGTGCCTGCGAACCATGCATGGCACGGGAGCATGCTTCGTTGGATTGCTGCAGTTTTTGCCTGCTGGTCGGTGTGGGACGAAGACGCCCGGCCTTTAGACGCTCGCCCAAATGTGCGACGTCTACTCTGATGCACTGCTGCACATGAGCGAGCTGGAAGCATCACGCACGGCATGTAAGCGTTCGGCGCCACAGTCCGGGTAGCACCGGGAGATGGTCGACCACCACCGGAACCTGAGACTCCGAGATATGTAGATATCTTGAAGTTGTCCTGCGCACCTCAATTCTAAACCTGCATGACTGTGGGGGGGCTCCTGTGATTGCTTTTGAGTTGGACGCGCCGCCGATTGCCATGGTTAGCACGAGGTGCGACTCTGTACTTTGAGTGCAGAGTCCATCTTAGTCTTGGCTGTCCATGCTGTCACGGAAGCCAAGACGACGAAAGACCACAGCGCTATCCAGAGACGAGATGAGAGTCTAGGGACATGACACAACACGATAAACAGGGTGTGACAGAACGACCTATTCCAACCAAAGTACAGTTGAAAGCAGGGGTACCTTGGGTACCGGAGGTGGCGCAAAGCTTTCTGCACCGTGGCAGAAGCGGGGTCGTGTTCGCAGCAAGCATAATCAGCACCAAGAGCAAGCAACTCTCCGTGCCAAAATCGGGGCAAATGCCTCCCGGCATTGCCCTGCCTTGCCATTTACCCCTAAATCCTAGATCGGGAGGTTCTCAGACGGGTCAAACTGTACACCGCAGGCCATGTTGGCGGGCACGGCGATGTCAATCTGCTTCGGGTTCGGCAGGTTGAGGTCCTCCATGAGCTTGGCAAAATCCTCTGGAGACTTGGTCAGCCGGGGGTTGAACATTTTCTCCTCCAGCACGTAAGATACCCCTCTGTCCTTGTAATCATGGCCTGGGCAAACGAGGGCATCATCTGGAAGAGTGAAAATCTGCGTGTGAACACTGTCATGAAGAGTGAAGGAATTGCCTTGCTGGAAGTCAGTCCTACCACAGCCACGAATCAAAAGGGTGTCACCGGTGAAGGCAAACGTGGCCGTCTGGGTCTTCAACACATATGTCACACAGCCATCGGTGTGGCCTGGAGTGGCACGAACCTCCATGGAAAGGTCGCCGAAAGCCACCTTGTCCCCGTGCTGCACGTGGATGTCTGCTTGGGCTCCAGATGACTTGGAGATGATGGTCTGCACGTGTGGGCAATCCTTTCGGATCGCACCGCCGGAAGTCACATGGTCTGCATGGCAGTGCCTAAGTCAGGCAAGAAATTGCCTGCAGAGTTTCAAAGGGCGATGAGCGACAGTTCTGTGCACATTTCACTGAGTACAGGTCGTGTTCAGCACGTACTTCAAGCGCAAGCCCAGCTCTGTGATGGCCTTTAGGTCGCGATCCTTGTGCTCCAAAACCGGGTCGATGAGAACAGCTTGCTTGGTGGCTGGACAGGCAATCAAGTATGTCCTTTGCTTCTCTCGCCGCCACTAACACAATGCCCACATGCAAGGCAAGGACAACGAGTGCTCAAAAAGTAGCCAAGCGTCAAAGTGCTGGACACGGAATCGAAGAACTGTCTCACCTCAGGGCTCTGTTGAATCAGCGGGCTGCCATCCCGTTGTCCCAACGAGGGCAACCTCGACTGGAGCCAAGCTTTGGCCTCTGCTCTCACGGTGTCGATCTGGAGATCTGCAACCAGAAGGTCTATGCAGCCAGGGGTGTAGCCGCGCATCTTCGCCATCCAAGCGAGCATGGCAATTGCAGCTCGGTTTGCACTGGTGCACTGGATCATCAAAGGGCGAGGCAGCCGGCCAATGCAGTTAACCAGCTCCTCAACGACGCTGGTTGGCAGCTCTTTGTTAGGCTTGAAGGGAATGACCTCCAGCTCGCAGCCCTCTGCCCGGATGGCGGCAGGGAAGTAATGCTCATCCGAAGTCTCATTCAAATACAGCCATCCCTTGCAGTGGCCCGCGAGCTGCCCCACCACGTCGCAGGGCAAGTTGCCACTGAGCAAGACGTCTCCAGGCAGCGCCGGTCGGCGGAGCGGGAACCGGGCTTGCATGTTCTGGAGCGCTTCCAGCTTCACCTCACAGGTAACTACTGCTCTCACCACGTCCCTGCAAAACCTCCTTGGCAGCTCCGGCCTTGTCCTTGATTGGTGCACCAGCGGAGCAGCCCATGGCGTTGACAGGACGACACGAAACAACGATCCCCGACACTCCTGATCCAGCTCTCTCCAGGACTCAATGCCGACTTGCTTTCTTGCTGACATTGCAGCTCGACAAACCCCAATGCAGGCATACTGAAGCAACTTGTGAATTCTCTCCGAGCGGCAGAGGGAGTAGAACCTGACCAGCGAAATGTTTCAGAGCATGCGATCCGCATTCGATGCGTGCGCGCGGAAACACAGATCCGCGTTTCCGGCATGCAGCCGTCACAGTGCAACATTGAATTTCCATCTGAGCAGCTTCATGTAGAAGGGCTCCTTCACCGGATTGACGCAGCCCTTGGCTCGGTCTGTAATTGCACATCTTGACTTGACTCGCAAACAGCACGCTCCTCTCAAGCGTCAACTCCCTTCAGAGTATCTCCGACGAGAGGCAATGGCACCAAGAAGGCAAACCTGCCGCAGCTTCAGGCGCTTCCGTGAACAATCTTCAAAATCGCATCTTTAATTCTGCACTAGGATCCGTGTTGAGGTCCTTGCTCCTGTAAAGTCGGATGTGAGCCCTAAATAGAAACATTGCCCGGGGCAGCATTACCCAGGCGGCTCGCCTCCCAATCCTCCGGCAGGTTGGACATGAGCTCGCCCAGGCGAGGCTTGAAATTGTCCACCAGCCGCACGTCATCCTGGCTCGGACACGGGACCCAAGACAAGCGATGGTGATGTTCGCAAGGCCAAGGGTTTAGGGCAGACAGCGAAGGCTAGCACACCTCCAGCACGACCACCGCAGGCAGGTCGTCGTCAACAACCTGTGCAAGCCACGGGACATGAACCCACGTCAGAAAAGGCTAGCTAAGCTGCATGTAATTTCTTTGGTGAGGCGATCGATATATATATATATATATATGTATGTATGTATGTATGTATGTATGTATGTATGCATATATATATATATATATTTTTTTATTTATTTATTTAGTTAATTATTTATCTATTTCTATCTAGTTATTTATTTATTTGTTTAACCTACATGTCGATGAAACAGTCTTCGAACATGCGTGTACATAAAGGAAGAAACAAGTAAACCAAATGTGCAGGACAGTGGGAAACCACTGTGCTTTTTCCCACCAAAGACCCAGCGACCAATGACCAATGTGCAGAGCAAGTGCTGCTTGTAGGTGGGTCGCTCACCACTTCCTATACCCTTTCCCACTGCTACTTACTCCTCCTGCTGCTGCTGCCGCTGCTGCTAGCTCCTGCTCCGCCTCCTACTCCCCCTCCTGCTACTACTACTCCTGCTGCTGCTGCTGCAACAACGTAGCAGCAGTAGTACCCCATCACTACCGCGACGGCAGCCACTAAGACGACCGGACGATAATGACAACCACGACAACCTGGAGACCACTGAGAGACCACCACGACCAGCAAGAAAGTCCCAGACGACTCCAGGAAACCAGCAAGGACAGGAGAAAAATGCTTCTCCCAAGTACTAGCGGGATTCAGGGGCAGAGCCGGCCCACATGCTAGGTATCAGTACCGGTAGGATTCAAAGTTTGTGGCACTGGAATTGAATCTGGCTCCGCCGGAAACTACGGTGTCCAGCGGATCCTGTGTAAAGCACAGTGCATGGGTGCAAACTACCTAGCTACTCTAACCAATTCTCTTAACTCCAGAGGTAAGAACTCCATAGCATGTAACCCACTGTTTGGTAACGACGACACCATCTCAAAGTATCTTTGTTGGACTGTTTTTTGCAAGGCCTGCAAAAGCAAGCCATCAGGCTGATTCAAAACAAGATTAGACAGAGGCAGATATGGAAGGCTCCGCCAGGGACAATGTCAATTAAATATACACACACTTGCGCGGACAGAGGCCTTCTGCCAGATCCGGCGATGGCTCATGAAGCAGCCAACCATACCCTTGGTGCAAAACCTCGGGATCAAAGCAGCACAGGGTTCACAGTCTTGCTGGCGCTGCTCACCATGTACGTCACACTTTTCCTTCGGATGCTGCCAGACGCACCGCTAGCGGGTGACGTGCTGAGGCACATGGCGACGGGATGAGGGGCTCGGGGCTAGATTCTCGAGGAGACGAGTAGTGTCAGATGTGGGTCATCGAAGACTGGTAGCAACTGAGACTTGTGAATCGTGCCACATCCATCCTGCCTCTTGTTCTGCCTCGTCATGAGACAGGCCACAAAACGAGCCGCACAGCGAGATGATGCTGAAAAACTGTGCGATTGTGTCCTTCTGGCACTGTACAGCACAACAAAAGCCAAGGGAAGCCAACAGTGACGCCAGGATCCACGGAGCCCATTCAGCTTGCCACATCGTATGATCTCTACATAAGCCTGGCCGCAGCCAGACCCTCACTGGAAGGACGACACTGTCACTCCACATGGTCAAGTGTAGGCGGCTGCCATTCAGAAGAGCTGGTTGCATGTTGCGGCTGTGGCGGCCTCGGATGCTCCATGTGGCTCGACTCGGCCATGTAAGGATCTGCACATAGATTCGAGCATGTAGTTACTCCTGACTGGCTCCAGGCGGGAAATGCAGCCGGGAAGCTCCAGTCTTTAAGTCTCCAAGACCTCCACACTCAGAAGTCCAGCTTCCGCACCGCCATCCACTCTGCCACCTCCTCGTCCGTAATTTTCGATCGGATCTCCTGCAAGATATGTCACATAAGCATTGTTTTAGACAGCTGCTTGGCTAGTCGCATGAATAACGGATCACTCGGTGCGAATGTAATTCCGAACAGGCCCCGCTCGCATGACCGAGGCAGCATCTTCTGCTACCATGGATTCTTGGTGTGTGCTGACAGCGCGCTGTGAAAGTGTCCGCCGCCTACGTCTCATAACGACGCGTCCTGATGTCGCTTCACCAGTACCTTCAAGACCTCTATCAACTTGTTCTTGACCTGCATCACACAGTCACGCCAAGCTGGACATCCAGAGCGAGCACACATGCGGTCTCTGCATGGCCTGCCCGGTGTTCCAGTAGTCTTCTCCTTGGCCTGAGCCATACTGCTCCTGCCAGCACGGGATGCACTCAAACTGCAACTGTGTGGCCAGCATGACATCGCAAGTCCATGAAGCTTCCGACATGCAAAAGCAATCGGAATATAGAACCTCATAGAACCGCGCTGTTCTGTTGCAGTGCCTTGGAGGAGGACCATAACGCCCTGTTGCGAGAACTTTGTACGCCCGTCCTCTATCTTCCGGAGCTCGGCATCGTCATCCAGGAAGAATCTGAGCCACCTTGGATCTTTCTGCCAGCGGATAGAAACTTCTTTCTCCAAGCTTAAACTATCATTAGACTTCGCAGGATGCCTCGTCTGCGATTCCAAGTGATCCGTCAATATGAAAATCCATTAAACTATTGGCATATTATGGGTAGGTCAATTTGGTCGCTGGGCAGGTCTCTCAACTCCATGTCGGTGTTCATCAAAAGTCTTGAAGCCAAAGGCGAGCTGTCTTGCTACACAGCTGCTGCTCCAGGTGTCGAGGTTTTCCCTTGTTGTGTATCTGGAGTCTAGAATCCAGAAGCTTGGCTCGCCGGTTCGCTGCCATGTGCATTCGCGGACGTCCCTGACTTACCTACACGTGAGGAGTTGATGAGGTCAATTGTTGAGCACCGAAAACGACCCCTGCTCGTCGACGAGTGCCACTTCTCAGGCAAGCCGCTGGTAGGACACGTCCACATCCTGATTCACACGAAACGAACCCACTGGTTTGTTCCCCACGACCGGCTATAACACCAGAAGCCTCGGACAAGTCCAAGGTGCTAGATCGGCTCCTTTTTCTTTTTGCTCTTTGGCCGTTTGCCGGCCACCTCAGTCTCGATCCCATCACCCCTCCAGCACATCGATGCAGGCTCCGGAACATGTCATGCCCCGCCTGAGAAAGCGTACTGCTTGATCTTCTTCTCAATCTCATCCGGAGTGTCTGTCAAGAAGATTGCCTGAAGCTGCTCGTCCCGGTTGCGAAAAACGGATCCTTGTTCTTGTTGTTGCTGCTGTTCTCGACCGTTTCTTGCTAAGCTCACTACACCCTTCTTCAACAACACTGCGGTAGAAGCATGACCGCGCCTACGCACATGCAGATACAACACCAGGGCAAGTTAACACCTTAATGTTCGGAGGACTGCAAGCACTTCAAGGGCCGTTGTGTTCGTTGTACGAGGTGCTTTATCTGATATACTATTACTAGATACTGTCGATGATTAAATTTTGTACATTTCATATTATCTCGCACATCTGCTTGATGCATCTGAATGGCTGTGTTCGTGTCAGATGCAGCCATTTTGCCATCTGCACCGGTCAAAGGCGGGAAGAACTTGCCTTGGGTTCAGGCCAGACCACGTGCATAACTCCAAACGCAGCCGCGACTTGAAGCACTTCAAAGTGGGGCAATCTCAATTCTAACAGGTTCTAACAGTAGTTATAAGTGTAGTTACCCTAATAATAACCTTAGTTACTATAACATGGTTCCCAAAGAGTGTGGAAACCACCCGTACGGCGTATTCTCACGTTCGGTGGAAGCGAGGCCTTGGTTCCCGCTCTGGTTCGGTGCGGGTTTTCTGCTTCTGTCCAGGTATTATTTCGCCTCGCAACTCGCGCGAGGCTGTCCAACTATAAACAAAGTCATGCCAGGGCCACGTATACTGCAACTCTTGCAAATTTCGATATCATTTTTGCTTCGACCCGTCGGGGATGCATTTTGTGAATCCCGCCAGGACATGGCGGAAGCACGAAAACGCGCGAAACCCACTAGACAAGATGGGGAAGCTTTGCGGTCGGGGGGAGCTCTGCATCGGACAGGAAGGGACATATTTTTGGTGTTTTCCTTGCTCCTCGTCGTTTTATGTGGTTTCCCGGTGGTGGTGATCGTCCTGGTCTTCGTCGTCGTGGTTGTCCTGGTGGTCGCGGTCTTCTTCATGCTCTATTACCGTTCGGGGATCTACTCAAGCACATTGTGCTTGTGATGATGTTTTGGTGCAGCCGTCATCTTATCTACAGCCGAGCATCCAAAATTCAGAAGGGAATCCGCTGCGATGGAAAAACAACGCTGCTATGCCAAACAATAGCCCAGCGGCAATGAATCAGGGACGGCTTTCCTTTGAGGGGATGGTCCTTCCTCAGGAACTGCACGGTAGTCTAGAATCCAGTCTGCTCGGCACAGCTCAGCTCCTGCTAACTCTGCACATCTGTGTTTGGAGTTGGGTGCAGAGCTTTGGTGCAGCTGGGCGTCGGGACTAGCTTGTGGGCAATGTCTCGAGTAACCTGACCAAGCATCACTCAGGATGTGCACTCAACATGCCGCACCAATCGGTCGGACACATGCGGCAGCGTGCGACACCCCATTCTGAACCTCGTGCCGTTGCTTGCCCAAGCGACCCGAAAGTATGGATCCTGATCGATGGCGCAAGGGATCCTTGGGGACTCCACCCAAAGATACCCAAAGGCTTTCGGATATACGTGCGCATGGGCTACATATGTCTTTTACATGGACGCCACATCAGCCCTTGACTGGGGCTCCAGCAAGCACGGCAAGCGCTCGTTGTCCCCGAGAGGCACTTTGAAGGACGAGGAGAAGGAAGGCACCGCCTGCTGATGCTCCGTCAGACTCTCGGAGTGTTTGCAAGGCTTCAGCCCTTGCCTGAACGGCCGGGAAGGCAGACTGTCCAATGTTCGAGTCTCCCTGGAAGCCGAATGCCTGGCCCGTCGGGAAACTGACACCAGCATCGTAGGACTCGTTCACGGTTCGGCCCTGACAAAATTTGCCGGGCCACGGACTTGGCTGTGTTGTAAGTAATCGCTTTCCAAGTCCGTACGATGTTGGGGTACATGTGTCCAACCTGTCAGAGGGTTTCAACCGAAGACGGTTACAACCATGCTGTGGCTTCAGCAAACAAGCCAATCGCGGAGCGGGGGCGTAGTCGCAGTCGGAGAAGATGAAGGTCTTGCTCTTGTCAAAACCGCAAGCAATGATGTCTTTGGCGTTTTCGACGGTGTATCGCCGGTAAAGGTCCCTCGGGTCGGTGGAGTTAAGGGATTTTGGAAGCATGGCGGGACAAGCCCGAGAGCTCTGACGACCTATACCTTCTGCCAAAATGCAGATTGTCTCCCTTGTCCGGATCGTACTCGCCCTGATGCAAGAAGAATGCAGTTGAGAATCATGGCTGACGTCAACAGCAAGAAGAAGCATCACTCGCCTTCCACAAAAACTTCTCATCGTCGGTCATCTGGATGACCAGCGGTACGTTGAACGCCTTCTGAAGCCACCTTGGCCAGACATCAGGACTCCTGCCTGTCTGAGCCACAGACCATCTCTGAGGATCCTAGGCTTCTGTAAATGAAGCCGGAAGCTGGAACACCCCAAGCTCTCGCACTTTCTACGTTGCGTACCGAAGCCGCTGAGTGAACATGAAAGGCAGCAAGTGCCCGAGATGCATCGCCTCGGACATTGCAGCATCTCTCACCAGCTGTGCCGATTGGAATGGGCGTGGGAAAAACCACGCAGGAAAGGAGCAACATGTCAGAGCTGGTGGGTCAAGACAATTAAGGAACACCTTGAGCCATGGCGCCGCAGAGCTGGGCCCTCTGCCGGTGTAGAGGTAGAAAGGCATGCCTTTCTCCTGCATGTCACGGGGTCAAATGCCAAAAATGCCAAGCCCAAACTGGCGGAGGACTGCAACCGGAAGACGAATATCCTGCAGGGCACAAATTGCGTCAAGCTCGCGGTGGGAAAAGAATATATTCCTCCGCCTCGTCACAGCATTCACAAGCCCTGCAAGCCCACATGCCTCAAGAGTTCGTTTTTCAATTGTCCAAAATCTTGTGCCAAGAATCAGCCAGCAATGCAGATCGGAAACGCGTCCTGCACCAAACAAGGCATCGGATGCGTTATCTGAATACAATTGTCACCCTATCCTGCAAACCAAGACTCAAAGGACGGGCAGGAATGAGGCCGTCCTGACCCCACTGTCAACTTGCGGATCCTCTCCTTGGCAGCGATCCAATAGCACCAACCCGTGCTCCGTGCAGCCCTTCATAGCATTTCTGACTTGACATGCTGCAACACTTCACTCCCAAGTACACATAGCGAACCTGCAGTGTCCTTTTCTGTATATCATGTATATCACGACATATATATATATATATGTGTGTGTGTGTGTGTGTGAATGATCGTGACTGTATATACAATACATTTCTGCATCCGTAGAAGCAGATGTAACATGGACCCGAACCAGAAACCCTGCTCGTCCGGAACAAGGTTCTAGCAGCTCCGGGGAGATCTTGGTGGAGCCGAAGTCCCGCACCAGCTTCTCGTAGTCGATCTTGCCTAGGACACTTCCATTGCAGACCAAACGTCAGTCGGCTGAGGGTTGGGAAATGCTGGGAAGTGCCGCTATCTGAGTTCGTCTTTGCCTTGTTCAGCCTCGACTATCGCAGTGCTCGTGCTGATTCGGCAGCATGCCGTGGCCATCGTTCTGCCAGCTACTCAAACTTCAGTACGGTTGCTCCTTGTGCGATCGCCCGATGACAACTGGTTTGGCAAAGCGTCCCTTCACAGACCATGGATCCACGACCATGTCACCAGCCTCACGGGAGGCGAGCAGCCAAGAAATGCGCTGCTACATACAACAAGCACGACACAATTACGAACCACAAGAAGTGCTGCATGAAATGTCCTTACTCCGACGACCAACACCAAGCACCCACAACCCCTGCCCCTGCGGCAAAATCTGCCTCTGCGTTCTCGGTCTCTGCTGGGGCCGCAGCAGCTGTGGAAGTTTGGGCTGCCTATCAGCAGGGAGAGCTTCTCGAGAGAATCAAAAGCTCTCGTTGAAAACAAAAACAGCGGGCTGAACGGGATGAGTGCCCACTTCCTTCCCGTGGCTTACCTCCTTGGTGGCATCAGGCACGTCCACGCCCACAACAGTCACACCTGAAACGACCAGGCTCAGGAGACGTCGCTCCCTGACAACACATCCCATGTCTTAGCCAAATGCTGACTGAGGCCATCTGCTGCCAAGAGACGGACGGAGTTGTCGGCGAGGGCCTTCGCCACCTCCTTATTCCCAACCCTAACATGCCCATGTTGCAGAAACCTTGAAGAGATCTTTGCAAAGCTACGCATAGAAAGTCCACAAACGGATCAAACGGATCGGCCAGCTTGATGATCCGCGGCGTGGATGATCAGCCACGTGTTTTCAGCCGGGGTTCCTCGCTAGGTGCATCGCCCTTCATATCAGCCGCGGCTGCATCAGGGTTCTGCACACCGAACTTCACAATGACCTGCTTCTTCTTGGCCTTTGTTACAGCGGACTCAAGACAGCGCTGGCAGCCAGTCGCATTCACTGCGACCCTGCAGTAGTGCTAAGAGCAGTGCCATAATCATGGTGTCCGGCTTCTTCTTTGAGCCAGCTTCGACCTCCTTCTGCAAAAACTCGATCTTTCCGCAGTCCGTCGTCGTAGCACAGAGTGTCCAGTTATTCGGGATCTCCAGCAAAGCAGCTCCCGGCAGATGAGCAAGCCGTAGCTTGTCAGGGCGCTGGGACTTGGGCTCGTAGATGGCCTCCCCGTACTTAGCTTCTGCCTCGGGCCGATCCATCTCCCAAACGGCGATGGCACCGCCTTCTGCAGCCAAGCGGTTGGCCTCCGCCTCGAGCGCATCGAGCAGAGGGCCGTGCAGCTCGTCTTTGGGGAAAGGTGATCGGGCAGATCCATCCAAGCTCATGGTCAGCTTGGAACATCCGGGCTCTGAGACCCAAATCGGCTGAAGCTCACCACCGCAGGCCCCAGGCTGCAGGCCCAGGACGCGTGCAGCGGCGCCCCGCACCAGAAGGGAGGCCGTGGCGAGGGAGGGAGGAGGCGGCGGGGGCAAAGGCCTCGGCTTCTTCACTTTGGCCTTGGCTTCAGCCTCGGGATACCCAGGGCTTCCTTCGGCCATAGCTCTCCAGCCTGCCAGGGCAAAAACTAAAGAGCATGGGGATCGGCGGCCACGAATTTGACAGATGCTTAAGGGCCCCCTTGCGCAAAAGCCCACCTCCGGTTCTCCAGACCTTCTGGGTCTGCGCCCAGGTCTGGGGAAGCCAAATCCAGCGTCGCGCCGTCGCGAGCACGAGCGATGCGCGGCAAATAAATCGAGAAGCTGTTGGCAAACACTGATCGATGCGTATACGGTCCAAACTATGGCTTGCATAAGCTTGGTTTGGCATATGCAACATCCCAGAAACGGTTTACTCTCTGGGCTATCTGCCAGCCATGTCATGCAAAGATGGACAGGTGGTTCTTGAGTCTAGAAGGTCTCAGCTGTGCAATGGCTATGGGCCCAAGTGGCTGTCGGAAGCCTCAGCTACCCGCGAGCTTTCGGCTCCTGCTCTTGGCAGGTTAAGACGGCCAGATGACGAGACGTCAGAACTCCAGACTCAGAGCTCTACCAGCTTTCATTTAGTTTTCCAATTTTTCCCTCTCGCGCTGCAGAGAACTATGCTCACAGCGAGTAGAAAAGTGGGCAAGGGAATTCCCACAAAGCTTCTGCAATACATATGTCAATGCCTCTTCAGCGAAACAAAACCTCAAACCCGCAGACGAACAATAATAAAAACACATAGATAGACAGATAGAAGATTCCACTAAAGAAAGCACACCTGGATCCTTCAAAATCAGCTCCGTCCCCTATTTGAGCGTCATGCCACTACTCTCAACTTTCCATTAATTAGACCACAGGGTCAACAACAGCGTTCGGGCTCCCGACCATCGCGCTGACCCTGCAGACAACACAGCCATTCAATGCAGCGCCGACCCTGGTTCAATGCTCGGGATAAAATTGATGCTCACGGCTACGAAAGCCTGGTTCCTGCAACACACTGCCTATAGGCTGCAAACAGCTGCTGTTGAGACGCACAACTCTCAATCAAAAAATGTTTCTCGGAATCCTGAAGCCCTCAACTCCGAAAGACTGACCCGGAAGCGTGTAAAACTCGGAACTCGGACTCCGCCAAACGAGGTCTCTTGGTTCGAGTACTCACAACGCTAAGGCATCTACGAGTACAGGCTCGGTTCAGGCACTTAAGGTCTCGAGACCCGACATGACGCACTGAGGTCCGAACAGGTCGCCACATCCCTCAGCTGCTCGTGGGTCATAGCCTTCCCATCCGTGCCCGGGAAGCGCTCGACCTGTATCTGTCTCAAGATGGGCGGCTTCGGGTTTGGGAGGTGGATGTTACCTCTCGCGCAGCAAATTGAATTTTCAGACTTCTGAACCACTGGTCCCGGTAGCACGCAGCAAGTGGCGGACAAGGTTGTCAGGTTTCGGGGTGGGAGGGCACGTAGGAATACATAGGACATGATTTTCGCCAATGTTTTGCAGTGTCGCTACGTCAGACGACAGGCCAGCCGAAATAGGAGTGTCAGCCTTAGCACTACAGAATATCCAATAGGTCAGTAGGTAGATTGATGGGCAGACCGATAGACAGGTAGATAGACAAACAAAGATAAAGATGTAGATGCAGAGATAGACACAGACAAGGACACAGTGTATTGAAGTGAGTGTTGCTGGAATGCTGCTATTCTTGTTCGTGGTGCTAGTGTTGGTTTCAGCGTTCCACAGTCTCGGAAACTACGGGAACCCCGCTTCTGTGCAAACCATGATCAGGCACCGTCGAGCGGCACAGCGGCACGGTTTTATTGCACTGTCTAGTTCTCTGTCAACCTGAACCAGGCCTGCAACGATCCTGTGAATCCTGTGTCTAGAGAATTACAAAGACAGACCGTCGCTTCATCATCGTGACCACGACAACACAGAAGCAGAGCAGGATGCACCCCTGCAAACGGCCTTCAAATCCTCACGCGCGAACTCGACCTGGCCAAAAGGAGAAGGCTCGTTGACTATCCGATCCATGGTGGACGTCCATCGGGCGGACCAAGCATAACCGGACTGCGCAACTCAAGGGCATGCCGTCCTGGGCAGACTCCCATCGGGCTGGACTCCGGTCCAAGTTCACCACCAGGACCAATGGAGTCGGAGGGGTATCTGTGCTGGTGCCTCGCGTCTGAGACACGGCATCACATTTCAAGCGGGAGCACGCTTGCTCCCAACTACGAGGAACTGCGAGGGCCTGTGCTCGCCGGCGAGACCTCTGCGGGTCTTGTGCTGCGCAGCCACTTCCGCCAGCCGCTGGTTACTGGGACAGGGCCGACTCTTAAATTCCTCCCTTACTTCAGACGCAAGAGTTTGTCGGCTTTGGCCTGAAGGTTGGAAAAAAATTAAGACAGAGCTGCATGTCACACGCTTCCAGGCTTCGAGCAACAAACGACGGAAAGTTCACAGCTACTTGGAGCAGGGGTGCGTCGACGGGCAAGTGCAGTCACACCCGTGCAATTTGTGATGGATGCACTTATATGTCTGCACGCAGTGGTAGCAGAAGGATGGACATTGACGTCGCGATTGGCGATGGCAGTTCAGTCCGGGCGAGGACAGCGCATTTTCACGAAGACTTCAACTTCCACTGCAACCACCACCGCCACCGCCATCATCAGAAGAAGGCCAGTGGAGCAAACGCCGAGGTGTAAGGCGCGTTAATCGTTTTGGAGCATCGGCTTTTTTACACCCACAAAAGGCGTAGCTGAAATGTTGAAGCTTTCTGCTGTTGGGTGGGTGTGGGTAACCTTGGGAAGCCGTCCCAAACGTGTTGCAGTTTGTCGTTCTTTTGTTGCATGGCTGTGGCCGGCACTTACCGTGGTAACGAAAAGGGTGACCATGTGATAATCATCATCATTATCATCACCACCCTGACACTCCTTTCCTGTCCTGGCGGTCGTGGCCGCCGCTGGGAGCGGCGCAGCGCCAGCGCAGCGCTGCCTGCCGCGGCAAGTCCACCGCAAGCACCGTGGAAGGCGTTGCTGAAGTCACTGAAGGAAGACCTCGGGGTAGAGCTTTTCAAGGGTTGAGGCCGTGTAGATGTTCAAAGGAGGTTTTGCAGACGGTGAGTAAGCAATAAGGAAATCTCTAGGCAAGTGGAATTTTACTCAAAGTGCAGCTGTATAAGACACATTCTGCTGCACCTGATTTGGCCGAAATCCCAAAAAAGTCAAGCTCGATGTAGGGGCTTTCCCAAAATAGGGGACCCTAATTTAGTACCCTAAATAGTAGGATCCCTATTATAAGGACCCCTAAATAAGGTACCCCTAATTTTCGGAAACTCCCATGTTGATCATCCTGTCGGTTTCGGGTCACGCAAAGCTAAGTCACAAAGGCCTGACCGATGCTTCGTGGCTTTACGCTTACTGGTGACATGCCATGTTGCATTTTCTGCCACGCCATGCTACGACGATATACATAAACATAAATAAAACATAAATATGAATATATTTATAATAAATATACGTATATAAATAGATAATATATAAATATAAAAAATATAAATACTGTATCTATATATATATATATATATATGTGTGTGTGTGTATATATATATATACCAATTGACTCAAGTCCACATCATCAACTTATCCAAGGCCTCGGCTTGCTGTCATGAGGTTGAGTGAGAGCATGACGTGGAGCGCTGCGATTAGGCGCCTACAGGTCAGAGACCAAAATGAATGCTCTGAGTTTCTGTACGCAAAACATTCTGCATAGAAGATTTGATATGTTCGGAAATGGGAGATTGTTGCATAACAGCTAATTACAGAGAAAGAGAGAAAGAGAGAGAGAGAGAGAGAGAGAGAGTGAGAGCGAAAGCGAGAGCGCGAGAGAGAAAGAGAGCGAAGTGACGAGCAGCACCCTCTGGAGAGACGTGCAGCCTAATCTACAGGCCCGCCACCTGTGTCGACAGGAAGGTGAGGCCCAGCACCTGGCAGCCCAGCCGTGGGCGAAGCTCTTGCTGAGAACCAACGCAAAACGCACCGTGCAACGCACCCTGTGACCCTGGTGCGACATGAGCATGTAACAGCCAGTCAGCACCTAGCAATATACTTTGCCTCTCCGTGCACGGAACTAATCCAGTACGAAACCTTCGTCATTGACTGTCCAGAATCCAAGCCACACCTAGGCCTTGACTCAAGACCAAATGCACTGTAAGTAGCCTGACAGGCGTGAAAAGACGAAGCGGCAAACAAAGAGAGTAAACAATGACAATGCAAGCTGTTCACCACTGCGGTGAACTCCAGGTGTCGTTGCTGCGTCAGCGGCAGCAGTGATAGCAACTGCAGTCTTTGCGGGAGCAGTCGTCGTCGTTGGTGCTGGATGTCAGTGCTGGTGGCGGGACTACTGCAGCAACACCAGCAACAGCAGCGTGCCGCAGCAGCAGCAGCCGTAGCAGCAGCAGGAGCAGCAGCAGCAGCAGCAGCAGCAGCAGCAGCAGCAGCAGCAGCAGGAGTAGTAGTAGTAGTAGTAGTAGTAGTAGTAGTAGAAGTAGAAGTAGAAGTAGAAGCAGAAGCAGTAGTGGTAGTAGTGGTGGTACTAGTACTAGTACTAGTAGCAGCACTAGCAGCAGCGGGAAGAGAACTGTAGTAGCAGTAATAGCAGCAGCAGAAGTAGCGGTGGTTGTTGTAACAATAGCAGTAGCAGTAGAGGTAGCGGTAGCAGTAGCAGCAGCAGCAGCAGCAGCAGCAGCAGCAGCAGCAGTACGCAGCAGGATTGTAGTAGCACGAATGGTAGAAGCCTCGCAAGAGCAACAGGAGGCGGGATATCAGTTGGAATGACTGTCGTGCTGCGTAAATGTCAAACAATCACGAACACAGCTAGAGTCTCTAGCATGGTAAACATGTATAAAGTCTTCGCGCAGGCCTTGGCAAGCACAGACGACATCTCGGGCGACCCGCAAAACCGCCCCAACAGAACCGTCAAAGAGGAGCTGCAGCAGCCAATTTGACCTTCTGCCTTGCATCAGCATCTTTGAGGTCTTGATGCTTGTAGCATCACCATTCTTAATGAAGGGATGCCCCTGAACTCTGTCAGGGTGTTGCTCCAATTATACTACGTACAAGGGGCAATCCTTGTTAAGAAGAATCTGGAGGAGGAGTCGCGGACGATAGCAGAACCAGCATCACTCAGCCTAGGCGAAAACCGGCTTTGTCCTGGCTGGCGCGCATGGATCCACAGAGGATGAAACCGAATTTCTCAATTGCGCAGTGCAGGTGGTGCCCGGCCGCTGTCGGAATCTCGAGTTCCAGGCGGCGTATACTCTGGGTCCCATTACTTGGATTCCAGTTCTACTGCATGGGGTCTACTGGCCTGCATTGAGTTCGCTGTTCTGTGCGGGATGTAGTCGGGGACAGGACAAGAGACAGTCAAGGCCTCACCTGACAGAAACCTGCAGACAGTCGAGGTTCGCAAAGCCGGTCGAGGGCTAACTGCTACTATCTAAAGTAGAACCCATGGGCCCC
>CAJNDV010036380.1:9134-22735 GCA_905221635.1 Symbiodinium sp. CCMP2456
CAAAACACAGGCTTTCGTATGAACCGTTCAATTTAGCCCCCCCCCCCCCCCCCCCTAAATTGATACTATCAATACTACGCTGGTTTCTGGCCCTGGACTGCCTCCCTGCCTTACGGCAAGACTAAACTCAAGCTCTGCTACGCGAGCTTTCGTGACTAGCACTGCCACCATGATTTGGCATTGCAGGCCCCAGTACAACAGACTCAGCCACTTACCCTCATCAATACCCAATACCCCTAAACCCTAAAGCCCTGTACTTGCTTAGGATTCATGCTGGAGGCTCAGCCTTCTGATGTATGCGTTGGAACATCCCAGTAGCAGCGTTGCTATATATGCAGAGAGATGATTAGATAATCGGATTTCGCAGGTAAACTTAGTCCTCATCGAACACGCCAATATGTTCATGTTGCATGTTGCGCTAGAGGCAGCATGTGTACTAATTCCACAAACATAAGAATGTATTGGTGTGAACACAATGGCAAACTGAAGCTAAGAAGTACCAAGCAATGTCCAAGGAGCGTTGGAGTCGAACTGCTGACTGGCCAACTGCCAGCGAGCATTGTGCATCGTTGGAGCTTAAGGGACACGAAGCGGACTGCTGTGTTGGTGGGGATTGGTGCAGAAGGTTGCAAAGTCGCTTCTACGACTGCGTGGGGGCCCAGAGAGTCTAAAAGCGCGAGGCCCGACAGTCCAGAAAATCAAGGCTTTAAAGCCACCAAAGCCAAACACACCTAAAGACTCCAAAGCCTTATACAAACCCTCAGAACGTAACTCCGAAGCCTTCAGGTACTTACATAGGGTGTATATATATATATATATTTATATGACATATATACATACATATGTATATATACATATATACACATACATGAAGGAACTTAAGGTCTTTCAGGCGACAGCTTGTACGGTGTAGGTCCATGGACCCTGAGGGTTTTTTGGGGGCCCAAATGACTCTAATAGCATCTGGGGGTATATCGAAGTATCACTACAAAGAAAAGATTATGGGGGGTTGAGGATGTAGGGCTTAGGATACTGCTGCCACTTATTCCGACCGCGGCACATTAAAACTCATCGAACGATCATGAGGCCCGCACGTCGGAAACCCATGCTACACCCTGAGGCCCTGGCTCTAACAGGGTTTAGGGTTTAGGGGTTAGGGGTTAGAGGTTTAGGGTTTAGGGGTTAGGGGTTAGAGGTTTAGGGTTTTGGACCTACCTTCCTGAAGCGCACACTCTCAAAAACCCTCAACCCCTTTAACAAACACGGTTTAAACCCAGAGGCCCAGGAATCCTAAACCCTAAAGGCCCTAAAGTGCAACAAGCACCTGTTGGACATGTGGCTCCGGCCTGGGGGCAATGCTGTACTTTTCATTTTTCCATGGTTTTAGATCTTGCCAATTTCTCAACACTGCTGACTCTTATCATTCTTGTGACTGCTTTTGCTTTGCGTGTGACGCTTGGTGCTTACTGTGTAGTTTCGGGTTGAGGGTGTTCGGGTTTCCGGTTGAGTGGCGATCCCTTTTTCTGTTTGGGGATGTTTCAGGATGATTGCCGCCATGGTCACCATCGATGCCCTGATTTCCGGATGAGCATGATCGCCCGGCTGCGAAGCCAGGTACTAGTTAGGTTGTATCTACAAGTAAACCCATCAGGACACCTTACATATACGCCCGCCAACATCCCTAGGAACCCTATATAGCCTATGTAGCCCTGTACACACAAACCTCAATATACCTCTACCACCGAACACCCTCCACACACGCCGAGACTGTCCGTCGGTGGTCCCAAGCTAAGCCCCATGTTGCCGCATGGTAATGAGCATGCGATGCTCTGGCTCCAGGAGTCCTTCCTCTTCAGGTGCACGACAGCAACAACCGGCCGCCGGAAAACAATCTAAACTTTATCACCAAGTTCGAAGAACTGCAGAATTTCAGGCCTAAGGGAGCCTGAAACCCCAAATCCTAAACTCGAAACCCTTTCCGAGGCTCCGATTGCACATGAGGTCGGATAAATCACTATGAAAAACTACCCTCATGGTCCCTACAAAATTCATGAAAAGATATCTTAATATGCCTGAAAACCTCATAGAACTACTGAGGTGCCTCCATTGTAACAGAGTTGTCGTACCTTGAGACGCAGCCAAAGGCTTACTCTCACGAGTCTCGACCCGCCTGGAGCTTCTACCGCTGAGGGTTTTTGAGGTTTTTGGGTTTGTATGAGGGCTTTTTACGGCTTCAAGGATGGCATCCTAGCATGACCAGCTGAAGGAGTCAAGCGTGCCCAGATTTTTTCCCGCCCTCTTTTGCTGCCACCCCTCCGGAGCCGTGCCCGTCCGGATCATTGCGATCCTTTCCATCGCTGCCAGGCGCCTTGTAGTGCTTTTGTAGTCAGACCAGCACTGTTCTCTCTTCACTCCTTTGGAGCCTCATTTCGCTTTCCACTTGTCGCCGTGCTCCTTCTCTGTACTATAGGGGCCTAAATAACTACCAATACTACTTTGGGGGTTCCCCATTATCACTATAATAGTATAGTATACCCCACAACCCTCATTATTCTAATTATTAAGGCCCCTCTATTGGGAGCGGCACCTTCCTTGGCATTCGCCGGCTCGGTCGGTGTCATGACCCGCTCCCACACCCCCCTGCTGAGCTGTAAGGGTTAGAGTTCCAAGGTTGAAGGATTTAGGGTCATTTTGGGTTTACGCTTTGGGGTTCAGGGTTGACGTCTCTGGAAGCCCCATGCTGCTCCCCGCTACTCGAAACAGACATGGGCCTCAATTTTAAGCGCAACTAGAGACTGCAGCAACGCTTATTAACCAGAAAAGCTGGTGAATGCTTTCACAGAATATATGGGTGGTTGTCAAAATTATGGTCCCTTTTGGGGTCCTTATTATAATACGGCACCTAGTATTTAGGGTACCCAAAAAGGGACCCCAATTTTGACAACTACCCATATGACAAGATAAGATAGAACAAGGTCAGATCGTCGCACAGGACAGGCTGCGGTCGTGTAGCCGGCAGTCAGGGCCTGGCTGCCAATATTATTCTTGGGGGGGTTCCTTGGTATAACCATACTATGACTATAGCCCAAAAACCTTATTCTAAATGATTACTAACACCTCCCAAAACCCTCAAACCTAGAACCCTAAACCCGAAACCCTCCTGAAGTAAGGCTGCGGCGCCATGCGGCGAGCCTGGCAGCACAACCCGACCCACGAGCTCAGAAAGCAGGTGGCGGGTTGGGGGGGGGAGATGTAAAACTCGGTGCCACGGGTACTTTTTGTGTTTTTAATTGTGAGCGCCTGCTTCCGTCTGCCTAATGGTGTCCGGGTTTAGCGTTTAGGCTTTGGGGTATCTTTTGCTTGCTTTTGTTCAGACTTCGACCGCAGTTTACAGCTTCAAAGAAGATTTGGGGTTTCCGAAAATAGGGGACCCTAATATAGTACCCTAAATACTAGGATCCCTATTATAAGGACCCCTAAATAAGGTACCCCTAATTTTCGGAAGATCCCATTTGATGTTGGATACTCTAAACATGACAACAAACGACCGAACACACACCGCCAGAGCTTGCCATACCGGTTCAAGCAAGGGTTTCTGCTTGAGTATCCTAACACTGTGGATCCTAGTGTTCATGGTTTGTGCCAGGGTCCGGTATTCTCTGGAACGCCATCTAAATAGGCTCAAATGCCAAGTTATCTCATGCCAAGACGTGCTTCTTTTCCCTGCACCCCGCCTTACACGCCTAAACCCCAAACCCGAAGGATCGAATCCAAAATCAACTCTACACCCCAGCTCCTTTCAACAGAAATCAAAGAGCAGAGTTATCGAGGGTTTCGGGCCTAGGGTTGAACGGCTTTGGGGTTGATGCTCAACGGTCGCCACTTAGATAACCCGAAACCTTCGACCTTCCCAAGCCCCCTAGACCCGAAACACCTAAACTTTTAAACCCTAAGCCCTAAACCCGAAGCTCTAACACACCTCAAGAAACCAATGCCCTCAAGATGCCCCTAAGAACTCCGCCAAAACCCCTGAACCCCTTAACTCTAAACCTTTCAGGCTTAAAAACCCTAAGCTGCAAGCCCACAAACTTAAACCGTAAACCCCTAAACCCCTCAAGAACCCTCACGCGACCTCGAGCTCTCTTTGCCGTGCTTCGCGAAGGCGGCGCGTCATGAGACGACGCCTGCGTTTAGGCTTCAGCGGTTTAGGGAGTTTGCAGTGCACTAGTTTAATTTAGGGTTCACGAGTCTGCGGTTTCGGGATCTAGGGCTCCTTAGGTTTTGGGCTTGGCCGGACTTGCGTCATTCCTTGAGGCACCCTTACAGAACCCGAGTAAGAACGTGGGGACCGTGAAGGCCATTGGGCGGCCAAGAGCTCCATCAGCCTTGATGGCCAGAATGAAGGGTTTAGGGTGTAGGGTTTAGGGTTCCCTAGACCCGAAAACCCTACAATCAAGTTGTGTAGGACGTTAGTTGCAATGTGTCAGAGCCGCGTAGTAAGCCCTGTAGCGTCGAAGTTGAAGGTATTAAGGCTGAAGGGTTGCAGGGCGTGGGGTTGTGACGTAAGTCTAGGGGTTTAGGGGTTAGGGGTTTTTCGCGAGGCTTAGCAGATGTTTTTGGGTTTTTGCGGGAACCCTAAAGCCCTAAACCCTAAACCTTAGACCCCATAGACTCCTCAACACCCCTAAACCCTAAACCCTAAACCCTAAATCCATCAACCCCGAAGGCCCTAGACGTCAAACCCCCCAAACCCCCCAAACCCACCGAAACGAGCCCCAGTCCGAGTGCCCGGCCCTTCCGTGACACTTCGGCGCCCAATGCCTCGAAACTGGGGTCGTTTCGGGCTTCGGTACGTCTTGGGTTTAACGGTTTAGGGCTCTAAAAGCTCAGGGTTTAGGACTTTCTTGCTTCGCATCGTTGTTGGGTTTTTGGTCATGTTGGGTTTCGGGCTTGGTCCTCTGGGTTGCTCATGTATGGCTTCGGCAGGATAGTCGGGGAAGTGGCTCTTGTGCTGCGTAAAAATGTTCCTTGTCACTCGAATGATGCACAGAATCCTAGAGCCTCTTCAACTTAAAACCCGCGACCTGGACTATCGAATGAATCACCACGAATATCGAAGCAAGACGGATTCCCACGTGATTCAGAAACCTGAGCTGTGAAGCGGGGCTTGCGGCTTACAGTAGGGCTTGATGTGTTCACAGTCTTCGGATTCGAGGCCAGGCTAACCAATGCCTAAAGCGTATGAACCTCACGAGCCCCAAAGAATCATGAGCCCTAAACCCTAAACCGGTCGCCCCCAACACGAGCTGAACTCCGAAGACACAGTTAAGGGCTTCGAGCTGGTGGCAAGGTTCTATTGCCGCTAGAAGCTATCTGTTTCCGGAGTTTATGGTGATTCCTGACCCTGATGTCCAGACTTGCGATGTATGTCACGGTTTTAGGGTTGACGGTTCGTCCCTGACTGAACCCTAAACCCTAAACCCTAAACCCTAAACCCTAAGTCCCTAAACCCTGCTTTTCTTGGGGCTGGTTAAGGGCTTGGTGGAGCAGCTGCCCTCCCACATCACAGTTTTCAAGCGAGTGACCTGAAGCCCTCCCAAAAAACCCTGATCCCCACATAGAGGGGGTATATGATATAGTATATTTCAAAGTATATATAGATCATGGGGCGGGGGGGGGGGTAAATTCTGCTAATTCTTCGGACCACTATATTGGCAGCAACCCCCTAAACCCTAAACCCCAAACCCTCAACTTTAACCCTAAGCCCCAAACACGCTTAGGAGCGCGCGCGTGGCACGCAGCTCGGCTTCCAAAGCGTCGTTGGACCTTCGATCTCTCCAGGGGCGAAGTTTCGGCTTCAGAATCACTTAATGAAAATTGACTACCAATATTATTCCATAGGGTTCCTGATTGACTTATAATATACCACAAAACCTTACGAACCCAAAATTGCAAAGACCTTTGAAGGTTTTAGGTAGGGTTTTAGGGTTCGGGGTTTCAAGGTTTTGGGCTGAGGGTGTAGGGTCTCAAATGTAGGTTTCAATTTTCATAGTGTGGATTCGGAGGTTGGGGGGTGTTGCAGGTCGCTTTGTAATGCAGCGCCATACACGTTGTCATGAAGCGTTGCTTTCGGGTCTTGATGGGTCTTGCAATATGAAACATCAGCAAGGTTTCGCCTGCTTTGTGAACGGGCTCTTTCACGCCTGTGCATGAGGTCGTCTTCAAAGTCGTGCTAAACCGATGGACACTGCTTAAGAGATACTCCTAAATTAATGGATTCTGGGCTCTCCACAGATGCACAGGAGCTCGGGCTTTGATTTTCCAGAGAAGGAGGATTCAGCTTTTTGCGGGGTGCAGGGATCAAGTGTTTAGTCTTGGGTTTAGGGTTTAGAGTTGGCTGGGAGGCTCTATGTGCCCAGTGGCCATGCGCGCTAAAGCCCGCACTCAATCTTTAAACCCACTGAAAAACCCCAAAGCCCTCGCCGAACCTCTGGAAAATCACCCTTCCAAGCCCAGTGAAAGCGACACCAGATGGGATCCGCGCTGGTCGGCGCCTACCCGGTCGACCCAGTGGCGCATTGCGGCGCCGCGCCAACCCCTGGCGTTATTAGGCTTTTTGCCGTCATAGATTTCTGCACGGTTAAATAGCCTTGTTGCGCGTCATTGGCGCGATTCGGGTCTTAAAGCTCAGAGTCGTGAGGCTTAGGGTCTTTCAGGTTTGGGGCTTTAGGGCCTTTCAGTTTCGGGGCTTAAGGGGGGATCTCAGGGTTGAGGGCTTACACTGCTTAAGGCTGACGTCCTTCCTCCGCCACCTTATTGCATGACAAGTTCATGTATCCGGCATTTTCTGAAGTTTGCTCTGGCTTATCTTGCAAGCAGACTAAAACTCAAGCTTGAACAAGTGTAAACCGAAGCTCGCACAACAGTCGGAAAGTACAATGCACAGTAGCCATGCCCAGTCTGTCGGGCATCGGAGGCATTGCAAGATAGGGCCCTTTCTATTCGGAGCCAAGTTTTTAGCGTATATTCGAGTATAAAGTTCTTAAATTGGCCGGAAAAGTCGTCTTAGATACTCAGGCTTCTCTAGTACATCATGTCTGGTGCGAGTTTTCGCTGATCTTGGCATTCCCGCCAGTGATGCCGCTCCGTATGAAGGATCAGAGGGAGCCTTTTCCGTCAAGCCACATTCCACCCGTTGCGGTGTGCGCAAGCTTCGCAGAGAAGCGCGTTGTGCTCGTTGTCGCCCTGGTAGTTTGGATCAGGCCCAAGTTTTTTGCAAAGCTGCTGACATTTGCAGCAGCAGGATCCGAATCGACAAGATCTCGATGGACATAGGAGTATAGAAACCCTGAGAATCGATGGAGCTCAGGGGTCCAGTGGCGTACGGGAGGGAGGGAAGGTATTATCTACTTAAAGGATCATGGGACTTAGTAAGTAGGGTTATAATTAGGGTAACTATACTTATAACCCCAATTAAGGGACTTATAACCTTACTTACTACGTCCCATGATCCTTCAAGTAGGAGGGTGATCCAGGGACCAAAGACCAGCGGGACCGGGACCAGGACCAAGGGGACCAGGTGGACCGGTGGCCCAGGCCAACCCTAACAAGTTGCAAATACTATAATGCAGCATTTGCTCTTGTTTTGTACGCAGAGCCTAAGACGCCAAGCCCTGAGCTCAGGTTTAGGGCCTAGCGGTTTAGGGTTTTGGGGATATTACTGCTGCAACTTATTCCGAGCCTTAAACTACGAAACCACTGCAAAAACCCTCATCCCGAACACGCAGCGCCAAACCCTATTAAACCCCGAAGCCTTGTAGTAACCCTTGCAGCAACCCGTGCTCATAAAACCCAGCGCTAAACAGTAAGCCCGAAACCCCACTGACTCGAAACCCAAACCCTAGACAAGCCCGATGTGGAACCGTTCAAAGGAATTACGGGCCGTACAAGGACCCCTTTGGAAACCCATTAAAACGTCTTAAAGGGATAACACCACTGTTCTTATTCCAACCCGCGACGACTGACTCCCCGACTCAGCAACGGCATTCGTGTCGTACTGCTGGTACCAGAACTCATTGCCCACCTTGGGAAGAAGATACCATAAAGGGGTCCTCTAACGGGTTTGCTAACTTGGGGTTTTGTCGGCTTTTTATCAGAGACTTGTAAGAATATCGGATTTTACACGGCTCTTCTATGGGCGAACAAGGGGCATCACGGGATCTTCGAAGGGCCTTACAAAAGCTTCTTAAGTTATCAGGTTTCGTTGAATCTCGCAGGTTTGAAAGCAGTCTGACAACTATTCAGACACCGCAAATCGCTTTTCGCATCTGATTGGGGGCTGCTTGGGTACAGCCAGTTTAGGGTGCACCTGCAGCTGAAACATCGAGAGTCACTTGAAGTACCACTAAAAGCTACCGCCCCCCGTCTGAATGGATCTGGCCATGGCGCAGGTCGACCCCCACAGCAAGGCCTCAACCCTGAATCGGAAACAATTGGAGACCGCGCCGACGCTCGCCTGCCTTGCTTACAAGACACGCAGCGCTTGGATGCGCATGGCAACCGCAAAAAACCGGAAACAACTCTGAATCCCGGAAATGTCCGTGCTGGAGAGCTCCTAAGCAGGCGCCTTGAACGTGGGAGGCTTTGCTTCGGGCACCACGGCTTCCTGCACATTTGGAATATGGTTCAGGGTTTTTGGTTTAAGGTTTCAAGGATCTTTTCGCAAGTGCATATGGCTTCATAGGGAGTTTAGGATTTAGCGGCTTATGCTGTATACAGGGTTTTGGTGGCGCTTAGTGGGTTTAGGTTACGGCTTTGGGGTTCTAGCCTAGTTGTAGAGGGACTATGAGGTAATATCACTGCAGAATACCCTTTTGTAAAGCCTCATTCTGAACTCTTCGGCATCTGGGAGTGACATCCGAAGATGCCAAAAGCTGAACATTAGTCCTTGTGGTGTGGCTTGAGCATACACATATGACAGCAGCAATCATAATCGTAGCTGCAACTGTGAGAAGCATCCTACGAATATTTAGAACAATGAACAGAAGCAGAACAGAAGAAGCATAATCATAATCATTAACAATAATCATATTATTTAATAATAGGAAACGCTACTGTCTCAGGTGTAGTTTTAGGGACATTCAACCGTGCTGCAGAAGATCCAATTAAAAAGGCCTTGGTGATCAGGATATGGTTTGGGGTACAGTACAAGTATTCCGACCCCTATACTATCCACATGGAAACATTGGCGAGCCTAAAGAGTTTCAGGGCTTGTCCGGTTTAGGGCTGCCATTACGGCCTGCATAGTTAGACTAGGTTCATGTATATTGAGGTACATCGTTCTAGTAGGGACAATCACAGCTACATAGACATCCCTATATTGGGCCTCTCAATACTACTACAAAATTATTGAGACCCCCTATGTTACGGTTACGCGTTTCGAGATTAAGATCTCGAATCTGGGGCCAATGGGTAATCTGTGCAGATTCCTGGAAGGCGAGGTTTAGGGCCAAACCTGCAGAGTTTTGTCGTAAATCCTAGAGTTTCCAAGTATAGTACTTCATGGTGACTTTCACGACCTCACTTCGGTCTAAGGCTCACCGTGGCCAGAGCTGTGATGATCAATCTTGTGTGCAATTGATCAGAAACCTCTGCTCCTCCAAAAACGGACTAGGGTTTGGGGGTTAATATGTATGAAAGAATAATACGACTTATAATTTGCAGTAATGACAATAACAGTGATGATAGGCGATACTGACAATCACCTGCTTTCCTAAGGCCTTGAAGGGAAGACCGAGCCTGCATCAACACGCTGCAGCGCACGTCAGAGACCTTCGGGCCGTGCTGGGAGTACTATATATAGTCTCTATTGTATAGGGATCCCAATAGATAAATTTGGTAAACAAAAAAAGGAACTATACAACGGAGTCTCGACACGGAGTTGGACATGAGCGAGTTTGAGGTTTGGGTCACAGGCTAAGTTGCTGCAGGTAAGCTTTGAACATGTCGGGTACGCTACGGCGATGAGTGCCGCCTCTGCCTTCGGTGTCCGAATGCTCAGAACCGCATGCAAATCCTCGATGGGTACCTCCCTGAGTACTGTGCTTTTTGGGGGTCCTCATATGAAGGGAGAGGGGTTTCCTACCTTGAAAAAGCCGGAAGAACAGACTTCGCGGTGTATTCCACTCGTAGGCAGACGAACCTCGAAACGCTCAACGCTCTCTAAGCCCTAAAGCCCTGAAATCCACCGTGCCCAAGACCCGGGGTTTAGGGTTTAGGGTTTAGGGTTCCTTAAAGCCCTGACATCCACCTTGCCCAAGACCCGGGGCCTTCAGAAGCCCCGCGGCCACCAGGACTGCGACAGGCAGTGTGCCTGGGCGAGACACGTCCAGAAATTGCGGGTTTGGGTTTGGGCTTGGGAGTTTAGGCAATTCATGATATATATATATATATATACATATATACATATATATATATAAAGCTTACTTACTGTTGTTCTGGTAATAATAATCACAGTGCTAATGGTTCTAATCATAATGATAATGGCAATAACAATAACAATAATCCAGCAACAACAATAACAATCATAGCAATAATAATCACAATGATAAGTGCTATTCTTGTTAGTCTTGTTGTTGATAGTATGATGATTATGACTGTTGTGGTGCTTCTTCTTTATATATATATATACATACAAGATTAGAACCATTACTATTATGGCTCCAGGCTTGGAGGGTCCCGACTCAGAAGAAGCCTCGCCTTTCCTGCGACATCCTCGAGCCGCGAACTGATGTAAGGCCTGACTATTTAGAATAGGGCTTTGGGGGTGTATATTATAGTATAACTCGAACACTTACAATACGGTTCTGGTGGTATATTGTTGTATAGTTCTAATCATTGGAATTATGTTTTTGCTATTATCTTATAATACGGTTCGTTTAAGCCCTCCGGAATGAGATAATTAAGTATTCAAGCCACAGGGCCTGACACTTGACTGAAACCGACCTGGGGCGTTCGTATAGAACCATGACGACAGCAACCCACAAGGTCTTGAGGTTGTGGGGTCCTCAACCTAGTTTAGGAGGGTATCCTATACCCTAAACCCTTTAGGAGTGTATCCTATACCCTAAACCCTTTAGGAGGGTATCCTATACCCTAAACCCTTTAGGAGGGTATCCTATACCCTAAACCCTATAACTGCACAATTACACTAGACCCTATCGATTGACTTTGTAGGGGCTACAGCGAGGGATGCCTGTGCCAATTATTCAGAGCCACCCTGCAACCGAAGACGCCGAGACGTATATCCCCATCAGGGTCCCATGAGGAGGTTTTTGAAGGAGACATAAGAGTTCTATTAAAAAATAAGGACCCTGACAGGGGGCTGTAAGTTGGGCACCGACTTTGTAATAATGGCACACCCTTTTCCTATGGTTGTGTCTTAAAAAGGAGACCCCGGACTTAGGGCCTTGATAATTGGAATAGGGTTTGGGGGTATATTATTCCCTATTTGTAGTAAGGAACTGTAAGGAATACCATCGGCAATGATTCCACCCCTTATATTAAGCCTAACCCTAAACCCTAAACCCTAAACCCTGAACCCTCTCAGCCCCAAGCTCAGTCATCACTTGCAACCGCGATCTACGATCTGGGGCCGTCGCGGCGGCGTGCGCAAAACCTGCTTGGGGGATGGTTGTGGGAGTCTAGTTCACGTCTAGTAGCCCTAAACTCTAAGCCAAAAGCCCTAGAAGAGGGTTTCGAGCTTAGGGTTCCGGATGTTGGGTTTAGGACGTCGGGCTAGGCTTTCGTCTAAATCCCGTAAACTCCCTAGGCTTTCGGTGGATGTCAGACTTCCATGAAGTCGGTTGTTCTTGTCTTGGGTTTGGGGCATGGAGCTCAGCATTTCAGGGCCTTCACTTCGAAGGCTCTAGGTCTCCTTAAGGTTTTAAGTTTCCGAGTTTAGGTATAACCCTAAACCCTAAACCCTAAACCCAGGGTATGGGCGGTATTGGGTTTATGAGGCTTCGGGGTTTCACGGCTCCACAGGAGAACGGAAGGAGCAAACGACTTTCAAGTGTTGCTTTCAGCCTGACCAACGGCGAAAGGTACGACACCTTCAACTGCAGCTCCAGAAAGTTTAACCCGAAATTAGGATCCTGAGTATAGGGCTCACATAAATCCTACAGGTGCTGGCGGTCTGCTATCCCTTTCCATTCCAATCTTGAAACCCAAACCTTGAAATCACAACGTCTTTCCCATCGCTACTTGCTCCAGCCCAGGCGTCAGAGTCTTGATGCACAGGTTGCAGAGAGGGCCCCTGACGCATTCCAAACCTCAAACCCTCCTCAACTCCAAACCTTTCACGTATATCCTCTTGGGCAAAGACTCGGCGATTGGATTCCGGGCCTTAAGGGGTCGAAACTGATACCGGGACCTTAATCAGTCATCATGGGTTTAGGGTTTAGGGTCTAGGGGGAGTATGGTAGCATATCACAATGTCGGAAGCATACAAGGATACTAGTTCGAAGTATCTAACAGAATCCAACACCCCTTCTAGAACGCCCCAGGAACCCCCGGTAATCTGGCGCCGGAAAAGCAAACAGAGTGGCGCCTGGAGGACATGGTGCTGCTGGATGGTTGAGCTGGCAGGAGGCTGCTGTTGGCCAATATGGCTGCGGGGACCCGGGCCTTTGCAAAACGGAGCTCATGGTTTTGAGTTTCGAGGTTCCGGGTTTAGGGTTGAGGGTCCGAGGTTCAGAACTAAGCCCGTTGAGGGTGCGTGTGCGATGGGGAGGGGGGGCAGCTACATGTTCAGTAAGTAGGATCCCTTAAACAAGGATCCGACGATTTAGTGTCTATGTGCATCTACGTTGGCACCCAGATGATCCCAGGTTCAGCCATCGTCTCACAGGCGCGATACCATGGTTGACCCGACTTCGCTTGGGCTTGTGGACTGGGGTTTAAGGTTAACTCGTCTCAGGTATGGAGACTAGGCATCTAAACCTAAATCCTGCACTCCAAAAATCTTAAACTCTGCTCGCTTGTGTTTGTGTTCTCATCATCATCACACCGCATTCGTGTTCATGTGAGACGAACACAACGTAGCGCAGCACCACTTCTGGATACTGACCGACAAGCGTCAAAAGCTTGCGACCCCTGCTCAGTCTTTCACTGAGAAAAGAAAGCACGGCCCTTGCAGTCAGAACCGCCACACTACACTACAGCTCCCACCAGAACACTCACAAACGCCTGTAGCACCGTAGCGGGCAGGTGACAAAGGGACCCACACCTGGTTCAAAGCGTCAAGCCTAGCCTGAATGTCCCGCTCCAAGCTGGACTTCGGAGCTGTGCCATATTTCTCCTGGCCACCAACCTTGGTCAAGGCTGCCATTACGATGTCCAGGATGCCCTCCATTGAAGGGTGCACGGAAAAGTAGAAACGCATGAACTTCTTGTCAAACGTCTTCTTCATGCGAGCGTACATGACCTTGTTAAGGAGACTTGACGGGCCCCCACGGTTGGAATCATCCACATGATTTTGCAGTGTCGCTTTAGCATCCGGTGGCACGGAGTTCAAAGCCACCCCGATAACAGCAGACCAC
>CAJNDV010036381.1:2593-17238 GCA_905221635.1 Symbiodinium sp. CCMP2456
CATCTGTCTATCGATCATCTATCCGTCCGTCCATCCATCTAGCTAGCTATCTATCCGCTATCTATCCATCTCTCTGCCTACCTACCTACCTACCTACCTCCCTACCTACCTACCTGCCTGCCTGCCTACCTACCTACCTACCTACCTACCTACCTACCTACCTACCTACCTGCCTCCCTGCCTACCTGCCCACCTGCCTACCTGCCTGCCTGCCTGCCTGCCTGCCTGCCTACCGACCTACCGACCTACCAACTTACCTACTGACCCATACCTTCCTGCCCACCTGCCTACCTTCTGCTGCTACTACTACTACTACTGCTACTACTGCTACCACTACTGCTACTGCTGCTACTACTACTACTACTACTGCTACTACTATGACAACTACAACTACGACGACGACTACTACTACTACTACGACGACAACAACTACTACTACTTCTACTACTACTACTACGACGACGACGACTACTACTACTACTACTAGTACTATTACTAGTACTAGTACTAGCACTAGTACTAGCACTAGTACTGCTATTCCTACTACTACTACTACTACTACTACTACTACTACTACTACTGCTCCTCCTGCTGCTGACGCTGCTGCTGCTACTACTGCTACTACTGCTACTACGGCTACGACGACGACCACCTCGCTACTACTGCTGCTCCTGCTACCACTGCTTCTTCCCGCCGCTCCGTCTGACTGGTGCTACTGTTGCCATTTCATACTACGAGGACGACTCAGCCGAAGCTTTGAGGCCGTAGCCCCAGGCTTCAGGTTTAAAGCCAACCGTCCCGCTCGTGCCGACAGGAGCGGCCGGCAGAGGCGAAGTGCTCCTCACTAGATGGGCCCCAATGCTTCTTTGCAGTGGACGGCGCCTCTTCATCGCAAGTTTGGAGCTGGCGGAGGATTCCAGGTTCCATTCGTTAGACGTTTCGGGGGGGAGGCTTAGGGGCGGGGGCGCTTTCCTCATTTGTCACTCGGGGTCGGTTTGGCATGAGCGCCTGAAAGTTCGGAGACTCGTTGGATTTCGTTGTGTTTCGATGCCTGGGTCTGTAACTGGAAGCTTCCTTACACGCCTGTGGGCGTCGGTTTCGGGGCTTGGGTCTCGGGTGGCTGCTTTGCAAAGCTAGAGGTAGGGAATCCCAATCCGCTCAACCCAAACCGATTGCAGACTAGACTCAGAGAAGATTCGATTTCCATAAACCTGCACGGCCTGAGGGATTTGCAGGTTCTTACTGAGAGATCTAGGAACCAGAAAGCCATGAAATGACGCCTGGAGGAAGGAGACTACAAACCTCAATCGTTAAAGTGCCACCCAGGTGCAGGGCTATCATTGGATGGACCGGGAGTGATCCCAGCTTCCTGGCAAAAAAAGACTGGAACAGGTTCGCAGTGTTTGAGACCTCTTTGCACACCTGATATTGAGAGATGTAAACTTCACCTGTTGCCAAAGATCCCACAAATCCGACACTCTCCACTACCAGGAGAGACTGCTGCACGATCTTGGAGTCGACGGGCCGGGTGTTGACTTCATGACACCCGAGCACCAAGGAGGCAGCAACGTCCTCGTGGATCCGCTAGAGCGCTTTTGTGCTGTGTTAGACTGTCTGCTGGAGAGCTCCTTTGATTCAACGCTGAACGTGTAACTGAAAAGCGCTAAGCCTCGTAGAGTAAAGGCACATACATATAAGCCCCGGCTTTGGGACGTGCTGTGTAGTTGTGAGGGTCGTAGGAGGAAACGACGAATCATCGTAAGGTACATGATCCTGGAAGCGCAAGTGCGTCAAGGATCTCTTGTGCCGCTTGGCTGTTCAGGGCTCAGGTGCTGTGATTAGTCCTTCTGTCGCATGTGCAGGGTCGTGATTTCGGGTGTAACCGTACATGCCTGACAGTTCCGCACATTGTTCCTACAACTTTGAGCTCCAGAAAAGCCTTCAAAAGCAACATAAAATGAGAGAGCAGGCTCCCCGTCTAGGGTTCTCGCTTAACGAAGCCTCGATAAGGAATCCGGTATATTGAAAGAAAACTTTCGGCATCTGGGCGGTTGGGGCTTTGAGAAGTTGGGATATGTTGGGTTGTCGTGTCTCAGGCAAGAGCTGTCAAACGAGCCCCCACTTCTTGGCGGTGCATCAGCACGGGACTTCCTGGCGCACGGCCGCAATGCAACAGAAACAGGAGTCTGCTCACTGGATGACGCTGTTGTAACCCAATGCAATGCAGGATATTGTGATCTATTGTGATGCAATGCTGCTAATGTGGTGTGATGCAGTGTCATGTACATCTCAACGTAACGTAGCCTACTGCAATGCAATGTAGTGCAGTTCGAGGTGGTGTGTCGTGCTGTATGTAAAATCAGCGAAAAGACATGCAGTGTAATGTAATGTAATGCAATGCAATGTAACGTGATGTAAGTGACAAAGGTGAGAACATGTGTATAGGTACTTAAGTACATAGTTATGTATGTTCGTATGTACGTATGTAGTGTAGATGTAAATGCGCATGCACATGTGCATGTACATGTGTATGTACATGTACATGTACATGTGTGTGTGTGTGTATATGACCTTGCCCTGAGTGTGATTTGGGAAGCTGGCACTGCTGTCTCGCACCGATCACGGTACGCACGAGCACGGCCTCAAAATGCAAAGAACGACGGCCCAACCGAAGTCGAAAACAGCTCTGTGCCCTGCATACCAGGGCCCGCCAAAAGAGCAGTGCTGTGACTGCGACCTGCCCGGCTAGTGATGACACGGCTACTCGAGCAAAGCATCTAGCAACGACTGGATCTCACGCTCGTTTCCAGATCTCGGAGCAATTCCTCGTTTGATCTATGCTCCCATGCCCTCTGCTCGCCCTTGGAGCTAGCACTTCAGAGATGCGTGAGTGAATGAATGAATGAATGAATGAATGAATGAATGAATGAATGAATGAATGAATGAATGAACAAACGAACGAACGAATGAATGAATGAATGAATGGATGTGTGTGTGTGTGTGTGTTTATGTATATGTGTATGTATGCATGTACATATGTATGATTATGTGTATATGTAGGTGTCCATATATGTGTATATTTAGGTGCATGTGTGCACGTGTACTTGTATGTACGCATGAACGGTATTGTACGATATTCCATGAAGCGGCATTTTGTTGAATGGTGGGTTCAGTTTGTTTCTTGGATTGCGTGTCTGAGTATGTGTATGTATTTGTCTATGTATGTATGCATGCATGGATTAGTCAAATTGAATGAATTGGTGTATGTATGAGTACATGTGCGCATACCCACATACATACAGACCTACAATACTACATACATGGATACATACATACATACATACATACATACATACATACCATGCATACATACATACCATGCAAACATATATACCATGAACATGGTTCTAGATGTTTGTTTAGATAGGTATTGAGTCACCTACATATTTGTCTGTGCTGTAATGTAATTACATGCTCTGTTAAGTTATGCGATGCAATGCTGCGATGCTGTGCTACTTACTGTACACATGTCGGATCTGCGTGCTTACAGGATGCGTCGGGTTCAAGGGTTTGGGGTTAAGGGGTACTGCCTCAAAATGCATTGCAGCCTGCCACAACCGCCAGCAGTCATAATTGATGTTTTCAAACAATCAAGGCGGCTTCAATGGTGATGCCCCCCACCTCCAGAAGCCCGAAGCCCTAAACCGAGGAAGCGGCGTGCATCTTCACAGAGCCTACACAAACCTGAAAAGTTCAGGGAAACCCTCCACCCATGTGCACTGACGGACGCAGGTACTAGACGACTCGCTCTGGGACTCTGGGGCTGCCTGCAACCGTAGAAGGAGGTTCCCAGCCTCAAGCAGCAGCTGCCACACCTTACAAACTCCCGAACTCTAAACCTTCACCTCTCCCTCCCCTCCCCCCCCTCTCCCCTCCCCTCCCACCCAACAAGAAACCAAGCAATCCCATTCCTCGGTAGAACACAACTGCATCGTCCATGCGGAGGACTGCTCCACTTCACAGGGGCACAGCTCGATCACCGACTGAGACTCGACTGTCGTTTTGGGATTCAGGACGCCTAAGAAACCCCAAACCCTGACCTTGCAACGCAAAGAACCGTCGGCTTTGCTAGCCAAAAAAGCCTGCGTCTGCAAATATAGAGGTTTTGAGGTCTTGCATTCGTGGCGAAGTTTTGGGCTGTATGTTGGTTCGGGACCAAGGAAGTTGGAGCTGGGCTCACGGTTTATGAGACGTACGGAACACTTATCAGCCTTTTGATTCTCAGGGTCTCAATGTCTCTGTGTTCGTCGGCTGTCAGAGGTATGGGTGAAGATTGAGGTTGTCGAGCCTTTGGGGTACGTTGGGAAGCTTGGATCTTGGTCTTCGTGGTTTGGGAGGTTGGATGCTGGGTGTTGGGGGGTGGAGCAGGCCTTGAGATTCAGACTTTGGGACTGGAATGAACAGGATTTCAGCTTGACACCCCCAACCCCCAGCCCTAGAGCCGCAAGCAGTAGTAGCAAAGCGTGTCCGAGTCCTGAGTTCCGAGAGCCACTTACGCGTCTTGCCACACTGTGTCGGGGAATCTTCGGGATGTTCTTTTCGGGGACGTTTTCACCAAGGCACCAAGGCCCGAGTTGGGGGGGCTTGCAAAGAGCCAAATACGACGACCAGGACGTCGCATCATCACATGTAGCTTGTGGTACAAGCCCGGTGCTGTTTACCAGCTTTGTTTTTAACGGGTTTAGTATCGTAGCCGCCATATCAAGGGTTAAGCCCCGGCCCGGGCCCTGGCCAATTTGGGCCGTGGCTGAACGTCAGCCCTCAGCCTGAGCCACTCGCATCGCTTTACGGCGCTTCGGAGGCCCGTGACCTTCTCCCAGGGGCTCCCGGGGAACATTGTAGCGACCTTCGATGGGCGCTGGATCGCAAGAGATTGTGCTTGGGCGCAGTTAACCTGCTTTGCTTAGCCCTCGATCTCTTGGGCTCATCATTTGTGCAACTAAGCTATTTCTTCTGGAAGGTATGTGTTCAGGCTGAGAACAGAGCGAAAGTATTTTGAGTTTTTTTGCATGACTTGGAAATATTGTGCATGATTTGGAAGTAGTTGGCAGTCTGCTTCAAACTTGATTGCCTAATTAGGTCAGAAGCTGGCCACGGGCTGAGGGTTTTGGGTTTTTTGTGGGTGTCCAAGGCCTGTAAACCCTGAGCCTGTAAATTAGCATAAACACTAAAACCTTAAAAAAGAAAGCCGGCTTTGGGCTAAGATTTTTGTTTTTTTGGCGGGAGTCCGAGGCCTGCAAACCCTCGGCTTGCAAAGTACGCTGGGAGTTTTGGGCTTAGGGTGGGAGTCAAGGCCTGCGACCCTCAGCCTGCAAATTGCCGGAAGGTTTGTGGTTTAGGGTCGAAGAGACTAGGTTTTGAGCCCCGACTGGGGCTGGATTCATGAAGCCACATGTCACTTAGAGATACCCGAAGCCAACCGAATAAGGAGAGCACCTACCCGAAACTACAGCAATCTACCAAAATCGACCCGAAGCTACGAAAACCTGCCCAAAACTACTTAAAACTACCGAAGGCGTCCCAAACTTCGAGAAGATTCCAAAAAGCAACCGAAAACTACACAAACTTGCAAAAACTTCCGGGTGCTTCGCCCAACAATTTCCCAAATCTGCAACATATCCACAAACTTCCAACAACTGCCAATCTGGTTTGCGAATCTCCCACGTGACCCGTATCCTGGGGAAGGAAATGCAGGCTTTTTGTCGGTACGAACATGAGTCGGACTGCAACGCAGTGTTGTCGGGCCGAAAAAGCAGCAACAATTCAAATGGCATGGAGCCGCAGTGGAGCTTCAATTTTGTGAGCCCTGCCATGCTCTTAGTACCACGGGGCTGCACCAGTATAATCCCTTGCATATATAAATAAAATATTCATGCCTTTACCGTAGGAAAGCCTTCAGAAACTGCTGGTTTGTTCTGGTAGGTTTGGGCAGGTTTTGGGAGTTTACGGAGGGTTATGTAGAGTCTAGATTTTTCGGGAAGGTTTTAGAATGTTTGTGAAGTTTTCAAGCAATTCGGGCATGATTATGAAGAGCTTTGAAGTTTTTTGCCCTGCCTAGAAAGGCCGTTCTGAAGCGCTGAGAAGAGCTCATACTGTGATTGGGGCCGGTACAGTGAAAATACAAGTTGAAGGTTGCGTCCCTGCAGCTTTGGCATTGAGGCTTCTGGGACGTTTTGTTGCTGCGTATAACAGTTGCTCCTGCCTTCCAGAGTCTGCATGCTTTTTTTGAGAGTTAGGGTGTATATTATATCGCTTATATCTTTTCGTATCACGGCTTCTGAACCAAGTTTCTATCAAGCTGGAGTCATGCCGCTTCGCACTGCATGATGCCTAAGATGAAAGCTCTTTCCGAGAAATCCCTGCCTGGGCTGGTTCACAGGATTCGCAGGAAAGCCTGAAAGCATCGCACAAAGGAAAAGCTGTGTTGCCAAGCTGCTCCTGAGCCCAACACACAGCGTTTACTTCAGCAGGGCAGCGTGTGACAGATGATTTATTATTTAACATCCAGGAATTTATTGCCGCAATGGTCATACGCCATAGGCATATTCATGTGAGACGCCACTGCAGCAGGCGTCAGCGCAGCTCGAGATTTCGTGTTTTAGGTGCAAGATGGGTCAGCAAGGTCGTACACACCAAGCGTTCCCCCTTGCAGCTCCACTCAAAACCTGGCAAACTTCTAGTCCTTCCCAGCTGGGAAGACCCATAGCAAGTAGTTCAAACTCGATAAACTAAGCAGTCCAGCGCAGTGTTGCAGGGAGAATGCCCTCAAGATCAGAAATGGAAATGCTAGTAGCGGCTAGTAGATGCGATAGATATGCTGGTCAGGCTGAGGAATTAGTTGTCCAATGCCGCCACATGTCGCGGTACATCGTCAGCAGCTGTAGCAGCAGCTGCAGCCACACCAACTCACGAACATCCTCGTCAAATTATGTTCGTACTGCCCAACGCGAGTCCCAACGGCAGCTCGTGCCCAAGGTCACTCAGCGGGTCGTGCTGTCGCAGGTGCACAAAGTTCTATCGGGCTGCCCACGGGGCCGTCGGTTTGGTCCGTGCATTGTCATACTTTGATGTCGCTCATTTCGAGTTGAAGCTCGATGCGAGCCCGTAGTTTTCACACCTTTATCTTTGAATTTTCTGAGTGTGGTTGAGTCAGTTCTATGATATGCGGCTCTTTGAAGTAGTGGATTCGAGAACTGGCGCTGAGCATCCTTGTGCTGGGAGGCCTTCCCCAGTCTGCAGCCGACGGCGCCCTGGCCGCTTGGAACTGACAGGTACACGGCATGAGTCGGGACTGAGGGTCTGCAAATGTCTGCAGCTTCGTTCGGGGTTTGTTGATTTGTTTGTAGGGCTGGTAGGGACTTTCGGTTGACATAGCAAACTGCAGCTATCCCATGTTGCACTCTCGATGCCTGAAGTTTGGGTGCGTCGTGAGGTGTTGTTCGACTCTGTACTCATACCCACCCTTGCTGCCGTGGCAAACGCATAGTGCTAGTACCTTGTCCCACCTCTTCAGGCCAGCCCAAGACATACTGGATACAGCGGTGCCAGATAGTTTTCTCAGTTTGGGATGTTGGGGCACTCATTGCGGATTGTTTGCGGGTGTAGATATGGCCTTGGGTCCTTAGGGTACAGAGATCAGGGTTTGGAGCTGATTGACGTCTGGCCATGCCTGGTATGGGCCATACTCTCCAAGGCCTGGCCGTCGCAGCCCAAAAGGAAGCTCCGAACCCCGAATTTGAGACACTCGAACTTACTTTCAGCACGCCTTGCAATCTTTCCAGCTCTCGACCTCAGGCTTTTCCCTCGCAAAATGCGGTCGGCCTTCCCAGCCCTGAGGCCCTCACCCGAATTTGTGTTTGCTTGCGTGATGTTGGTGGGAGATCGTTTCTTAGGTTGTCGCGAGATTGCATGGCATGCAGGTTGTCTTATGTTTGTTTGGCCCTGAGGTTTTCTGGAGGTTGTCCCACGATGCAAGGTAAGTACTACTTCTAATGCATTGGCCGCAGTATGCTCTCGTCCGGTAAGCACCATTCAGGTATAAATTAAAGAAACATTGGTGACAACCTTCTCGGTGTGACCGGTGTATCGGGATCCACCGGTAGGCACGATCCAACACATTGGCCTCACGGAACGCCGGTGTCTTCGAGCGTTGCGTGTGTGGAAGTGGTGCCGCTTCGATCTTGGCCTGGGACTGCTTGTATCCCGCCAGTGTATTTACTTGGGCAAAAAAGATGTTGGTCATGTCTCCGAATCCCGCCAGTACATCGGGGAAGCATGTTGGCCGTGCTCCTGAATGTCGTCCAGCCAGCTCATGTGTGGAAGATCCTCCGGTAAGCGCGATCCATTGTAAATTCCAATACATGGCCCGTATCTTGGGTCGACATGTTGAAGCGGTCTCGTTGGACATGGCGTGTCCGGGCGCTGCACGTTTAACTCCTGCCAATACTTGGGTGACGTAATTTTTGCTGTGCTCCTGTTTTGGTCGTGTGTTACACGCGAAGCAGCATAGCAGGATGCTCGCGAGCAGCAGTGCCTGGGCAGCTTTTGTTACAGGCTTTGATTGGCTTCGGGTTGTATTTGAGGTCAGGGAGTCTCAAGTTGTCGGGTCGCGTGCTTAGCAGCTTTTTTTAGCACACTTTGGCTCAGATTTGGGTTTTTGAGTCTGCGAAGTTTGAGGTTGCTGGACTCCAGGCTTTCCAGTTCAGCCTGAGGGTTGAAGGTTTGGTGGTTACGGCTCAGACTCGCCCTCTCAGCCGGATCCTTCAGCAGCGCACTTTCGTTTGAAACACTCGTTAAACTGAAGCTCATTCCGACGCCCTTGAATCCTCAAGCCTGAATTTGCTATGAGGTACACGGTCGCAGTTCAGGGCTGCATATGTTCACAGCTGCCCGAGGCTCTCCGTCTCAGCAGAGCTGGCTGGATCCATCGGACCTCCGACAGATGTTTCTGAAGGTAGTGTGTAATTTGGGCATAGCAGGTACAGGCACATGTACAAACCTGCGTACAATTATGGGTACGAGCGAGAGCAGATTGCGTTTTCGGTTCTCCCGGATGCGTGGGTGGGTTGGTTTGGGATTCTGAACCCGTGTCTTTGTGGGCATGTTTGGCTTCACTCAATCAGCCTGCAGTGCGTTTGTGGAGGGGGGTTTGGTTGCAGAGCGAGTGCACTAGTTCACTAGGTTGTTTTTCAGCCAGAACTAGGTTATTAGGCTCCAGTTGCGAGAGAGTTTTATGCCAAGTTGCGAAATCCTACAAGCCTTTCAAAGGATGCCCAAACCAACCTCATGCTCGGTAATGGGTTTCCAGTCTTGAAGATGTAGAGACTTAAGTAGGGCCTCAAGGATCAAGAGTCTGGGACTGTTGGTGCATTTCATAGACCTTCGGCAAGTCGGCAACAGGCTTAAAGTAAGACGGCACCCCCTCCTTAACTGGACTCAGGGTACCTCCGCTTCTCGCGACCTGTGTCGGTGCGCTCGCTCTTCGCGCGCTGGGCGCCGGGCCCCGGAGCTCCCAAGGCGCCACCTGCTTCTGCTCCAGCGGTCGTCTTTTTCCCGCCCTCTGAGAAGTGAGAAGTGCGATTGGAAGGTGTTTGCCTGGAATTTGTTTGGATTCCAAGATGCCCGATCCGGGATGAACGGATTGGACTGCGAACTGCTGCGGCACATAGGGCCTCCGGGTTGTTGACTTGGCCCTGGCGAGATTCGGACATGTTCGAGCCAGGATTCGAATCTCTCAACCACAGAATGTTCCCACCCTGAAATCAGCTTCTGCAATCACCTCTGATATATCAGACTCAACTTGTTTTAAACGCTCCCTCTGTCATACGCAACAAGCTACAAGCTCTCAGAACGAAGACAAGAGGGGGCCCAATCAATCCTTGTTGAAAGGCATTGATCGGTGGTCGCCTGGGACTCTTTGCTTGATCCAGGCTCACAGAGCTTGTGAGGCTGATCCCAGAACGCACACTAAGACCTGACCGTATTGCAGCTGTAATCTGCAGTTCGCAAGTGCACCATCAGGTTCGTATTAGCTTACGCCTTGCAGACTCAAGACACCTACATTGCAATTGGATGTGCAACCTGTCCTTCCGAGAGACCCGGACTTTCCGGGTACTGTAGCCTTTCCAAAAATTTGGAGGTTGCTGTGCTGCAGAGCGGTTCGTTGAGGCCAACAGTAGCCAATCCCTTGTCGGGAAGCTCGCTGAGCAGTCGCCCTTTGTGTGCTATGAAGGTCGTGCAATACATAGGTTGGCTCCAAAGACAGTTGGCTTTAATGAAGATATCTGTAACATCTTCCTTGTAATCTTGAGATATCGCGCCTCACGATTATTTTCTGAGTTGGTTCACTTGATCGATAATATGGCGCATTGCCAGTGGCGCCTAGCAAGCCTGGCTAACTGTAAAATAGCACAATGCATTTTAGGACAGCCGATGAACTTTGCACGTGAAAAGTTGATCATCTTGCAGTAATCACGGTTGTTTGTGCTTCGTGCGCTCTTCGTACGGGGTGAAGGTGTCCATCAACTGCCGTATGCCTTTTCGTAGTATGAACATTTCATATGCCTTTCAGTTTCCGAAGCCCCGGCTCACTAAAACCCTGAAGCCCGAAAATGTCCTCAAGAACTTAGGAACCCCTCAATACAAACCCTGATTGCAGCGGAGCCTTCAGAACCCAAAGTCCTACTCAGCCAATAGCTGAGTACGTTGCAACACTAAGTCTGTCACGTAGCCACGCACAGCCTATAATGTAACAATCCGGTCTGCACCAAGCATGTCAGCTCTATGAAGCTGAGGGCTTCAGCATGTCTGGACCAGCCACTTAGATCCGCAGAGGCCAGGAGCAAGAACAGAGGGGTAGCGGGGCTTCGGGGTAGGGGTCTATGCTATAGTTACTATTGGTTAAAGGATAGGTTGGAGCTCCAGGTTTTCTGTTGACCAGCTTCAGCGTCCAGCTGTTCAACACTCGCTGGTCCATGTCCACATGCGATAGCTGCTTTGCGAATATGGAGCTTCTTACAAACCAGGATCAGTGGCTACGAGTGCAGTACTGACAGACACCTGCAAGGGAGCCATAGTTTCAAACAGCCCATCCATGAGAATTCTGGAGTTCGTGGTAGCAGGACGAGTCATCCAAGCATACTGTCGTCGTCATCACCGTCATCCTCATCATCAACAACACCACTGTCAATGTCTGCATCAGCACTAACATCTGCACTACCATCTTAATCCTCGTTAACAACGACATTTGTATGGCCCCGTTCTTCGTTGATCATCAGGGTTCTTCTCATCCTCAGCGCGATCAATCTCAGGATTAGGGTACCATCGCCCGCGTCCTTTTTATCATCGTTGTTGCCACCACTACAAGTATGGACACCACCACCACCACCAGCACCCCAACGACAACAACAACAAAAACACCAACAACCGGATATTCATCGTCGCCAGTATCATCATTATCGTTATCAACCTCCGCATCACCACAATTATCATCAGGATATCATTACAACCTTAGTTCTACCCTCAACATAATTTTGGCATGGCGACCATATCATAGTTCGTTCATCTGCCTCATCGTGAACTCCATGTCCAGATTGATATTTATCATTATATGTGTTTATCTTTGGTTTCATCAACGATGTCATTGCAATCGCAGTTATCCTCCTTCTTATCATCATCATCATCATCATCCTCTTCATCATCATCGTCATCATCATCATCATCATCAGGAATCATCATCAGGAATCATCATCACCATCATCATTATCACCATCATCATCATCATCATCATCATCATCATCATGAAAGTCGCTCCTTGTCGATTTTTACTTCTTCTGCCCCGCTCCTGCTCATGGCCGTCATCGTTCTTCGGCAGCTTGTCGACTTCGTCGGCTCCTGCAGCAGATCCAGGGATGCACGTCAAGACATGCCAGCAAAGCCTAACCAAGCCCACAGGAGCTCGGATGTCATGTCTATACTATACATTCCAAGCTCTATGGAAGTTATGCGCAAAAGCCCCATCTCCAACTTCTTCCCACCGGAGGCTGCACAGCGATCGCGGTTGGGTAGATATGGGCGGCGGACCACTGGACCAGGTCATCCTTCATTCTCGAGCGGGCTTAAACGCTTTTACTAGTTACTAGTAGGATGCGGGAGGAGGATTGCGCACGCAGGTGAGGAATAACAAACACAGTCTGGCGTTGCACATGAATACGTATGACTGGGTTCGCCATCTTTGATTGTGAACCGAAACAAACAGGAAAACGGACTCACCGCAAATCGCGGCAATGGGGACCTTTTGGCTGTGAAGGTCTTCGGGAGTGTCCTACCAACGTGTGTAGGTAAGTTTAGATCTTGTATCTGGAGCTGTACACCGACAGACCATACATGCGCCGAAGTCATTGTAAACCCTGACTTGGGCAGATTCCGCAGACACCCCCTCTTCTCCCCACCCAACATCCAAGCACGAAGCAGCAAAGCTCATGGGCGGAAACGTCAGAAGTACCACGGCAGATGGACTGCTCTCGCCGGAAGGTGGATGAGCTCGTCTTCGTGGCGGCGCAGGGGCTTCACCTTGGTGCCATTGGGATCGCTCACATAGGGGAGGTGCCATCGGATCATGGATCGCATAGACATGAACAAACACTCTACAGTCTTCCTAGTCTCCTCGATTGTGGCAGACCAGCAAGAAGCTATTTCAGCAAGAGCCGATGACGGCTTTGGGTCGGTTTGGTCGGTCGAGGGGCTCTACGGGTGTCAGTTGTCTAAGCGCACAATCTTGAGTTGATTTATGCTTTGCTGGTGGCAGTCTGAGATAGTCTTATAGGCATGTGGCAATGGTTCCACGTATCCAACACATGATCTCTCAAGCCCTGAACACTAGGGATTGTCAAGGTGTAGAGGTTTATTGTGCATGCGCTACACTGAGAGGGCTTAGGCGGGAGCCGAGAGCCGAGCCCCGAGCTTCCAGAGCACAAAGCGATGAACTTTCCGGAAACCACGAAGCCACACACCAGGCTCTACAACCCAGAAACTCTGGCAGAATTTTGTACGAGTGTACACGAGATACGGCTACAAGTTAACACTAGAAGTTCAAGCCCCGTGGGGCGACAAAGCTACGAACAAGGCATCAACTACATAGCAAGTGAGTGCTTTCAACAGAATACTTCGCAGGGCGAAGACAGTGCGGCCAATGAGGAGAGAGCTATCATGGTGCTGCGTCCCGTGACAGCGGAGGCGCCGGAGGGTGCTTGGTATTTCAGGGTGTGGGGTATCTTTCATCGTGAGCTGGCACCTTCAGTCTTTGAGGGGTGCTGTGGCTCGATGTCGGAATAGGAGCCTCAGTCGCTAGCCATTCCACAGTAGTTCCGTGATCATGGCAGCATAAGATAGCCCAGCCAATCTGCCCTTCAGTCGGACCAGTCATGCCGGGCTACGACTTTACAGACTTACTTTTCAAGTGTGTGTATTCCTACGTCGGTACTGTTTAAGGCTTTCCTCATTGTGTGGGGTCTACGGAGTAATTTGTGTGTGAGTGACTTAGAATATCTACAACTCCTGCCGGCAAAGGGGCTGGCTTGGTGTTGAGCTTCAGAGCCGTCGAGTTTACGTTTTTTTTTGGAGGTTAGCTTCAGGCTTGTTGTGATGCTTCAGAGCATCCAGGCTTGCTTGAGAGGTCTGCGATGTAGCAGCCGAGTGGCTTTAGCACGTTTTTGTCTTAGTCGGACCATTTGCCTTAATGTGAAATAGTTAGTTGCACAAGACTTTACAACAGTCAACTGGCACCAGTGGCAGTTCTCTAGATGCCGACAGCCAGCGCCACCACCCCATGACACGGATAGCAAAGGCAGCCATAGTTCTGCTGAGGAGGAAGATCGCCCACGTTTCGCGCTGATGCTACAGAGGCACAATCCATGACAGTCCGATTTAAGGGGTAACGTACTGATTGCATTTCCTGCCACAGAACCCTCTCCCGATAGCTAGAACTTTTATTGAAGGGAGGGTGAAAGGCATGCATGAATAGGTACACACGTCTGTATTTGTGCCCCTTCGCATGTGCATATTGGCACATGTATGGCCATGCTTGTATAAGCCAACATGCGTGCATGCATGCATACCTACATACGTTCGTATGTCCATTCATTCATTCATTCATTCATTCATTCATTCATTCATTCATTCATTCATGCATACACGCACCCATACGTAACGTATAGACATGCATACAAGCATACATGCATGCAGACATGCAGACATACACACATGCAGGCATGCATATGCAGTCACCTGCCTACATACAGATTTGCGTACATGCACTCGCACATGCACGCATGCACCATTGCATAGATGCATGCATATACACTTTTCCTACCTACCTACCTACCTACCTACCTACCTACTTACCTACCTACCCGCCTACCTGCCTACCTGCCTACCTGCCTACCTGCCTACCTGCCTACCTGCCTACCTGCCTACCTGCCTACCTCCCTGCCTACCTACCTACCTACCTACCTACCTACCTACCTACCTACCTACCCACTTACCTACCCACCTACCCACCTACCCACCTACCCACCTACCCACCTACC
>CAJNDV010036382.1:224-12897 GCA_905221635.1 Symbiodinium sp. CCMP2456
TTTAGGGTGTAGGGTTTGGGGCCTAATATATGGGGCCTAGATAATTACCAGACTATAATATCATATACCCAAAACCTTTTTCTACCTAATGAAGGCCCCTACATTACGTCTCCTTTAAATAAAGGGCTCCTGGGGTTGAAGGGTTTCGGGGTTTAGGGTTTGGGAGGTTAGGCTTCCTTTTAACAATTCTCTTCAAGGGTTCCTTACAAAGGGATTTCAATTCTTGTGTTTTGGAGCTTGAGGATTCCCAGAAGGGCTCGATAGTTCGGAGTTTTGGTAGCTTTACAGGGCCTGCAGGGGTTTATAGTGTTCAGGCTTTTGGTGACCATCGGGCTTATAGGGCTTCCTTGCTATCCCGGAATTTTACCGTTTGAAGGGTTGTAACCTAGAGTCGTCCCCACTCCAAAAGCCGAAAGCCTGGAGCCTTCCTGTTACAGCCCGTAGAAGAACCCTTAAAGGAACCCCAAACACCCGAACGCCCCAAGACACCAAACCCTAAACCGTAAAGGAATTGAAAAACACCCGAAAGCCCCATAAACCCTAAACCTTAAACCTCGAAGGAATTGAAAAACACCCGAAAGCCACATAAACCCTAAACCCGAAACTTTAAAGGAACTGAAAAACACCCCAAGCTCCCAAAACCCTAAACCCTAAGCCCAAAAGGAACTGAAAAACACCCGAAAGCCCCACAAACCCATGCTCGCGCAGGTGGCCGAAAAGGGCATTGTTCCCGAGGAGGCCGCTATATGCCCGGAGAACCACACAGGCTTTTCATAGAACGTCATAAGGGTAGTTGTCAAAATTATGGTCCCTTTTTGGGGTACCCTAAATAGTAGGTGCCGTATTATAATAAGGACCCAAAAAGGGACCATAGTTTTGACAATCACCCATAAGATGTTTCAGGATCTCATAAACGTCTGGAGTCGAAGAAGTTTTCAAGGGGTTTTATACGTGCTTTTCAGTATTTCAGAAGATCTTAAGTAAGATTTCCCGTGATTTCATAATTCGGTTCCAGCAGGGTTTTGTAGCGCTTTCCCGTAGAACCCCATACCCTCATCATTGCAGTCCTACGCCGTGCTACACCCTAAACCCTGAAAGCCGATAGACCCTTGAGCCCTGAACCCCAGATCCTAAAACTGTGCTCTTGTTCAGGGATTTAGTATAAGTTACCATAATAAGGATCCATAGTGGATCCATAGTAAAGGATAGGGTTTCGGTATTACGGTAACTTAAAATTAGATGCCCTTTGCAATAAGCCAGAAAGCTCTTAGAAGGTATTGGAGCTTCGTTAACAGGTTTCTTAGAGCCAAAAAGGCAAGTTAACGCTGACCTATATGCAGTCAGCCGACCATTTCAACCTGCTTGCTTCAGGACATGTGACATATGAAATAGGGTTTAGGGTTTAGGGGTTTAGGGTTTAGGGTTTAGGGTTCCAGCTTCGTTTAGATGACGCTTCCAGCTAGGCTGCGAGGTGAGTCTCAGCTGACCGTCCTGTTGCGGCTCAGTTTGAGCTTTGTAATAAAGAGCCGTCACTAGAATATACCCCCAAACCCTAGTGCAATGGGAAAGGCCGCAAAATTCGTTTCTTAGGGTTCAAGTCTTCCTTATAACTGCTCTAGACCCTAAACCCTAAACCCTAAACCAAAGGCCTTAGATCCGAAACCCTAAACCCCAAACCCTAAACCCCAAGCCTCAAACCCCAAACTTAATTAAAGGGTACCGGGCTCATGGCAGGAGAGCAGCGCGCCCCTTCCGGAAGCTACCAGTGAGACCTGAGAGGAAGAGGCGTTCAAAAACTTGATCTGCCCGAAAAGGGTTTAGACGTATGTAAGAGCTTTATTAATTAGAACGGGTTTAGGGTTTCGGGTTTAGGATTTAGAGTGTAGTGTTTAGGGTTTAATTCGGGTTAGAGTTCGGTGTAGGGCTTTGGGTTTGGGATTCTTGTCCCGGATTTTGAGAATTCGGAGTTCCTTATTACACAAGGGTTACGATGCGGCTCATTCTTCAGGTTGTTTTTGGCACCTCACACCTGTGTAACTAAGATAAGGGCTTCGAGGTATAATTCCAGGAGGGTCCATATATATATATATATGCACTACTATTATGGAATTAGGTCCCCAAAACCAGAAAAGGCATGGTCTTTTGGGACCTGATTCTACAATGGTAGTATATATGGACCCTCTGGGTTAGATGGTTGTAGTAAGGTTCAGACTCTGGATTTGTCTAGGCTGTTTGGTACAGTGTTTCACGATCTATCCTAGGGTTGATGACATAAATCCTGCATTGCCCATTCTAAGGAATATACCATAGCTCCCATAGTTTCGGGTCCTTAAGGTAATGCAGGATTTATGTCATCAACAGTACGTAGGAACTCTAATGGCGCATGAGAGCCATACTTTAATATTCACATGGAGGTTTCCGAAAATAGGGGACCCTAATATAGGACCCTAAATAATAGGATCCTTAGTATAAGGACCCCCAAATAGGATACCCCGTATTTTCGGAAACCCCCACATACCAATGACCAAACCTACAGAAATAGCAGATGAGCAGAGCGTGTAGCCCTCGAGAGCCAACACCCTCCTTTGAATTACTACGTAGTTGGGGCGGGGGGGTCGACGTTGGATCATCCGGACGTCAAATGTGTGTAGATTGCAGAAACCCTAAGCCCTAAATCCTAAACACCTAAACCCTAAATCCTTAAACCCCAAACCCCTAAACCCCAAACCCCTAAACCCCTAAACCCGTTTAGGTTCTTACAGGTCTACCTGTAACTCAAAAGACGCAGAGTGTTTTTTCGAGGTGGCATGAGGGTCGCAGAAACCCCAGACCCTGAACCCTTAATCCCGATATGATATGAAACCTTGATTTAGGGTTTACCTTTAGAACCCAAAACCCACATTTTTGTAGGTTCTTATTATAAACCCTAATATGGGATTCATAGGGACCCTACAAAAAAGTAGGTTTTGAGTTCTTAAGGTACGGTTTCAACATTGAACCTTAAGCCTGTATCGTTCTTTTCGTTCTCAGGTAGAGCTTATAGAGGTTGGCTTAGGATTCAGGGTTCCCGCCGCCATCGCAGATGCCCTTTGCCTGTCACCAGTTTAGAGTTTAGGGCGTGTTTTGCGCTGTGTTTGAGGCGGCCTTGTCGGCTGGGTTTCCAATATCTGTGACGTATTGGTTGGGGTTCGACTTGTCGCTGTGTGTGCATCCGTTGAACGCTTAAGCGTGAGTTTAACATTTGGGTGGACTGTCCCCTGTTGGAAATAATACAGAAGACAAGCGGAAATTTTAATTGTAGTAAGAATATGCAATAACTACAGTCATATATACACACACATACATATATATATATATAACAACGGTAATATGGTATTGATCCTAAGGCCAGCACGCCGGCTGTGGGCACTTGTGTTTCGCAATGCGCCTTCTTCCGTCGGCTGTCAACAAGAAGTGAAAATTCGTGCACAATTCATGCATTATTCTTTCCGGGGACACGGAGACCACACGAGCTTAAGGATATCAGTTTTAAGCTATTCTGAATCCCTTTTATAACCCCAACAGAATCCCTATGTTTGTGCGCATTTGGGGGAACCCCTTAGTGGACCCCGTTTGGAACCAGGACAAACCGGTCTACCCGAGTCTACCCTGGTAGGGCGAGTCATTTCTCTAGAGTCTCTAGAGCAATCAACACCCCAACCGCTTAAACCCCCGAAGCCCAAACTCCCAAACCCTCGACCTCTAAACCACTATATGTGCTATGGACAACTTGGCTTGTGAGTTTGCCTTGCTCGAGACCCTCACAAGAATACCCTGCTGTTTGAGATAGGGTATGATAAGGAGAATCTTGCTTCGGAACCTTCCAATTCCGTACGCCCGAAGCTTTCCCCCTTGGTTCACCTCTCCAGTTTCCTTATCATGAACGTCTGAATACGTTGGAATAGTATCCCCCGTTTACAAGGCTCGCACCTCCAGTCCAATTACTGAGGCGCGACAAAGGTACCCTCATAATAACCAGGTAGTTGCCACTTCGTTTTTGACACTTATTCATAATAACCATGATCGTAACCCTCTGTAGACCACCTCTTGAGAATCCTGTAACAGAGCCTTATTCTCCCTCATCAGGCCCAAATATCGCCTTGCCCCCTTCTGCTATAGAAGCCTAAATAATTACCAAGACTATTTGGGGGGTTTCTTATTGTAAGTATAGTATAATGGGCCCCAAAACCATATTCTAATTATTAAGGCCCCTAAACCCTAAACCCTAAACCCTAAACCCTAAACCGGTCTCCGAAGGATCTTGGGGTCGAGTACTTCCCCTGAAGTTCGCTCCAGGAAGTCGGGAGTTTCGGTTTGGGGTTTAGGGTTTAGGGTTTAGGGTTTAGGGTTTACACCCTGCCTGGATTCTATAAAGCCTTCCTTTTTGGGGGTTCCCTGTTCTGTGTTTCTTTTATACGTCTTGAAAACGGCAAGGGGGTCCACGTAACCGCTGAACCCTGAAGCCCTAAACCCTACACCAGTCTACCACGAAAACCGAGATCCAAGTAGCCAGCTAGCCCTAAGGCAAATTTACGGCCTCTGTAAAGGGCTCTATAGGGTTTGCTAGCTTGGTGTTAAGAGTGGTACCTGATTGCTGGATCCTTTGAGCCTTACCCATTGACCTACAGCCTAAGCCCTAAACACAACGCAGTAAGCCCTACCTGGACCCCAAAGAACCTGCGGACTTTTTAGGGTTCCTTATGATCACTTCCTCCTATAAGTCCTTAGAAAGGTATGGGGTCTAGGAACCCTAAACCCTAAACCCTAAACCCAGGTAAGCCCATGCTTGGCTGTTTGGGTGCAGACCGAAGACAGGTCGAGAGTGGGGGCTCTTGGAGCTACGGTCCCATTGCTTTGCCTTGTAGGGTTTAGGGTTTAGGGTTTAGGGGTTTAGGGTTCAGGGTTTAGGGGTTTAGGGGTGTAGGGGTTTAGGGTTTAGGGTCTAAGGCTCGAAGGACTCATTTTGTAAGGCTTTTGGGCCCAAAGACCATACTATGTAAGGCTTTTGGACTACTTTGAGCCTTGGGGTTAAATCCCCCAAAGCTTTTTCCTCAACCCCCAACCCTATAAAGCCTCACCTCTTACAGTCCTTAACAGAGGGGTAGATGCGAAGTCTAGGTATATCTTAAACCTTCAAAACCCCGACACCCCCTAAACCCCAAAACTCCTGAAGCCCTGGAGCACTACATTTGTAAAGCCGGCGACACCCTAAGACCCTGAACCCTTAAGTCCCTCAAACCCTAAGACCCTGAACGCTCCTAAACCCTAAACCCCTAAAGCCCTAACCCCTAAACCCCTAACCCTAAACCCCTAAACCCTACACCCATACCCTAAACCCCTAAACGCCTAAACCCCTAAGACCCGAAACCCTGAACCCTTAAACCCCTAAGAACCCCCAACCCCTAAACCCTAAACCCCTAAGACCCTAAACCACTAAACCCCTAAGACCCTAAACCCCTAAACCCCTAACCCCCTAAGACCCTAAACCCCTAAGACCCTCAACCCCTAAGACCCTAATCCCCTAAGACCCCAAACCCCTAACCCCCCAAAACCCTGAACCCCTAAGACCCCAAACCCCTAAACCCTAAACCCTAAACCCCTACTACCCTATGTAAGACCCTAAACCCTAAACCCTTAAATCCCCTAAACCGCTAAGGCCCCTAAGACCCTAAACCCTATACCCTAAACCCTAAACCCTAAACCCTAAACCCTAAACCCTAAACCCTAAACCCTAAACCCTAAACCCTAAACCCGAACCCCTTAGCAGGGAAACTCCCAGTTTAACTCGGCAGGTCCGACAAGGACCCCTTTGCAGCAGGTGAAAAGCGAACGTCTGTACTGACAAAAGGGGTTGCTCTAGGGGGCATGGTTTAGGGTAGGGTTTAGGGTTTAGGGTTTAGGGTTTAGGGTTTAGGGTTTAGGGTTTAGGGTTTAGGGTTTAGGGTAGGGCTGCTTCAGGATTTTGATTGATGTAGTTGCATTTTAACATCTGTTTGAAGAGCCCGTGGAAGAGTCCTATGAGCAGCAAAGTGCCTATGAGTTGAGATTTCATACTCTTGGGGTCTGAATAAACTTGAATTATGCGCAACCCGTGGCCCCTACTATACAAGCATGCAGTATGCTATACTTTAAGACAAATATAGTATTAGCATGTACTAGTATATTCGTGCATTCCGTATATAGTTATGGTGCAAATCGTGTGTCCGATACTAATTGGGAAGGCACTATAAGGTCCCTATGTTCTATTGACGGAGGCTTCGCGCAAGCTTGTGTGTTTCAGGGGGGTTGTTTGGGGGGGTTAACATTTGGGAAACCCCTAAATCCCCAGCCTCGCCGACCCCTAAAACCTAAATACCTACAAACCCTAAACCCTTGAACCTTAAATCTAGAGACCTGGACCCTGACCCTGCAGCCCTAAACCCTGACCCCTAAACCCGCAACACCTAAACCCTAATCACCTATAAACCCAAGCCCCTAAACCCACATACCTACAAACCCCAACCACCGATAAACCCCCCAGAGGACCTAGAGAACCCAATATCCCTTAATTCAGGAATATCCCTCAAAGTATAGGGGCCTTCATATAATGATTTAAGGTATATTCCTTAATTGAGGGGTATTGGGCTCGCTATGACCCCTTAACTTGAAGGTAGAACCCCTGAAACGGTAGGTCTTTGGATCTCCAGAAACACCTACTATAACCCCAATTAGGGTCCTTTTTAGGGTACCTATGAGTCTACGTATTGCCTACTTACCAAGTCTGCCGACCCTCCAAGTAGGGGTTCTATACCCTTATACTATGAATCCCCATATGGTATATGAACCCTCAACCCCTAAACCCCTGAACCCTAAACCCTAAACCCCTAAACCCTAAACCCCTATGAACCTGAAAACCTTTTAAAGTTCATGTCGTCCTTAAGGTAGGCTTCCTTAAGGAAACCCCTAGGACCTCTCCCGGCGCAGGCGGAGGCGCACCGCTTCCCAGCACCCTCGTCGGAACGCCAGGTTTCCAGGGAGAGCCTTGGGCTCGGACGACCAGGGCGAGTTTGGGGTTTAGGTTTTTGGGGGTTTAGGGTCTATAGGGGTTTAGGTTTGTAGGGTGTTTTCACGGGTTTAGGGATTAGGGGTTTAGGGTTTTAGGGTTTAGGGGTTTAGGGCTTAGGGGTTTAGGGTTTAGGGGTTTAGGGTTTAGGGGTTTAGGGTGTAGGGTTTAGGGTTTAGTTTGGTGTTGAGGGTTTACGATGGTTTAGAGGGTTTAGGATTCAAGATGTCTTTAAGGGTTGATATATATATATATATATTTATTTATTTATATTTATTTATTTATTTATACAAATGTTCCACGAGGTTTCAGAAGTGGTATACGGCGTATACGTGTTAGACAGGGTTGCTCATATGCTGGTGTCATGTGCTTTGTAGGGTTGATGTGCTTTGTGTCGTTTTGACAAGGTGGTTGCTAGGGTTTGAAAGGCTTTCAGGCTTTTGAGAGTGTTTAGCTTGATGTGTTTCATCGAGTTAAATGTCATAGGGGTTCTACATGTTGTTAAACCCTAAACCCTAAACCCTAAACCCGCTTTGAATTTTGGTGTGCTTTGATGCAGGGGTTATCCGAAAGTTTTGAGGTTGGGGTCTCCAGGGCCTTTGGGGTTTCAGGGATGACGAATTTAGGGTTTTCGGAAGTGGGGGTTTAGGGCTTAGGGTCACAGGTGGTGCTGACAAGTCTTGTGCGGCCGATTTTGCTGTTTAGGGCTCCATGTCACTTTGTATGCCCTAGAGGCTTTCGTTCTAGCCGGTTCGAAGATCAACCAGAGTCTTCTGTGTCTGCGCGAGACGCCCGCATGCAGAGGTTTGGGGGCGACGTGCAAGGTCCCTCGTCGGACTTTAATAAACTCAATATCCACTTTACAGGCACCCAGCGGCAGACCGGAATCGAAACACGACTCGTCTAAGATTCCACACCCATGACTTCGGGAAGATGTTTTTGGTACATTGGAATGCTTGACTGCCCATGCTTGAGTCTGATGCAACGTGAAGTTACACCGATGCCGCCATGAAACCTATTTAAAGCCTGGTGTATTGGTTCATGTCTCTCTACCCTTCACACCCGACGTCTGCATTTACGGTTCAAGTCTTCTAGCATTCTTCCAAGTCAAATGCTATCGAGTGCAGCGTTCATTGGGGCACCTTGAGACACTACAGCCTCAAACTCACAGGGTTTTCCACACCCCTAACTATGACGATAAAGCTTTCAGAGTACGTCGCACGGCATCTTAGGTGTAGATGGGCCTGCTGAGCCCTCAAACTGTCCCTAGACTACAGGGTTTACAACTTCTAGAGATTACCTATAGTCTCCATTGTAGTTCCTTTTTGGGTTACCTTATAGGATCCTTATACTATACTATAACATTGGTATGCTACAGAAGGAACTACAGTGGAGAATACAGGTAGGATTTAGGGTGGCTCATATGGGGGTTTCAGAAAATAGGGGACCCTAATATAGCACCCTACATAGTAGGATCCTTATTACGAGAACCCCCAAATTGGGTACCCTAATTTTCGGAAACTCCCATATAGGGTTCAGCGGTCCACGGCTCAGGGCTTAAAGCCCTCTTTCTCGCATGCGCCGCGGTCTTCGCTGCTTCCTGGTCCTGGCGCTTGCTCTTCGCTGGGCACCTCGGCCTGTTGGGTCCCTAATAAACCCTACCGGTTTAGGGTTTAGGGTTTAGGGTTTAGGGTTTAGGGATCAGGGTTTAGGGTTCAGGGTTTAGGGTTCAGGGTTTAGGGCTTTAACCTTGAATAACCTACCTTTTCAAGGACTTCTAGAAAGAACGCATATTAAGGAATGCGTAAAGAGGTAGGTTAATTGGGATCCGGGTAAACCCTAAACGCTTGCATGTTCCCATCAAAGGCGGGGGCTGTTTGCGTTCAGGATTCCGTTAATCATTCATTGAAGGCTTTACTTGAGGTTCCTTATCGCCTTATTATAGGGTTCTAACATAGTATTTCTATAACTTACTGTCTAGTATAATTATTATGAACTTGCCATAACCTACTTTTTTCTATAAACGCTAAACCCTAAACCCTATACCCTTAACCCTAAACCTACTTTTTTCTAGAAACGACTATAACACCCTTGGAGCATCAGGGCTGAAACGAAGCCAGGGAGGTCTTTTAACTTCCTTGAGCAGCCCTTGGAGAAGCCTTAACATTCTGTAGAACCCTTATAGAGCCCTCCCTAAACCCTTAAGCCCTAAACCCTATAAGCCCTTGGAGAAGCCTTAACATTCTGTAAAAACCCTTATAGAGCCCTCGCTAGACCCTTAAGCCCTTAAGCCCTAAACCCTATAAGCCCCAAAGCCCTAAACCCTAAGCGGCTAAGCCCTAAACCCTGAACCCTAATTTCTTAAGCCAGCCCTAAAGCCCTAAACCCTAAATGCCCTAAATCCTTAAGCCCTAACCGTAAACTCTTAAGCCCTAAATCCTTAAACCCTAAATCTTTAAGCCCTAAACCCTAAACTCTTAAGCCCTAAAGCCCTAAGCCCTAAATCCTTAAGCCCTAAACCCTAAACGCTTAAGCCCTAAAGCCTTAAACCCTAAATCTTTAAGCCCTAAACCCTAAACTCTTAAGCCGTAAAGCCCTAAACCCTAAATCTTTAAGCCCTAAACCCTAAACTCTTAAGCCCTAAAGCCCTAAACTCTTAAGCCCTAAAGCCCTAAACCCTAAATGCCCTAAATCCTTAAGCCCTAACCGTAAACTCTTAAGCCCTAAAGCCCTAAACCCTAAATCTTTACGCTCTATACCCAAACTTGGAGAAACCGTAACGGACAGAGCAGATGCCGAGAGAACCCCAGTCCCAAGCTACTGCTTCTCCTCGGGGCTCCATGGGAGGATGCAAAAGTTTAGGGCTTAGGTTTAGGGGCTTAGGGGTTTAGGGGCTTAAGGGCTTAGGTTTAGGGGCTTAGGGGTTTAGGGGCTTAAGGGTTTAGGGGTTTGGGGGCTTGAGGATTTAGGGGTTTAGGGGCTTAAGGGTTTAGGGGTTTGGGGGCTTGAGGATTTAGGGGTTTAGGGGCTTAAGGGTTTAGGGGCTTGGGGGCTTGAGGATTTAGTTGGGGGCTTTAGGGCTTAGGGGTTTGGGGGCTTGAGAATTTAGGGGTTTAGGGGCTTAAGGGTTTAGGGGCTTAAGGGTTTAGGGGTTTAGGGGCTTAAGGGTTTAGGGGTTAGGTCCTAAACCCTAATTCCTAAATCCTAAACCCCAAACCCCAATCCCTAATCCCTAAATCCTAAAACCCTAAATCCTAAACCCTAAACCCTAAACCCTAAAACCCTAAACCCTGCACCCAGAACCCCATTCTAATGATTAAGATTTCATGCCGGCAGCCCCCTCCGTAATCCCTAAAGCCTAGATCCTAAACCCTAAATCCTAAACCCTAATCCCTAAACCCTCAACCCTAAGCCTTAAACAGGATCCCAGACTCTGGGTCGGGTCGTTGTAACCTAGGCCAACATTGCCCCCAGCTGCATGGCGCAACCGCGGCTTCTGTGCCTCCATGGAAAAGGCTCCATGCCTGGGTTTGTTGAGGTTTAGGGTCTATAGAGGTTTAGGGTTTAGGGTTTAGGGTTTAGGGTTTAGGGTTTAGGGGTTTAGGGTTTAGGGTGTTTAGGGTCTATAGAGGTTTAGGGTTTAGGGTCTATAGAGGTTTAGGGTGTTTAGGGTCTATAGAGGTTTAGGGTGCTTAGGGTCTATAGAGGTTTAGGGTGCTTAGGGTCTATAGAGGTTTAGGGTTTAGGGTTTAGGGTCCATAGGGATTTAGGGTTTATGGGGGTTTAGGGTTCAGGGGTTTGTAGGGGTTCAGGGTTCCGGGTCTGTAGAGGTTAAGGGTTTAGGGTTTATAGAGGTTTAGGGTTTCGGGTCTATAGAGGTTCAAGGTTATAGGGTTTAGGGCTATAGGGATTTAGTGTTTAGGGTCTGGGGGTTCAGGGTTCAGGGGTTCATAGGCGTTCAGGGTTCCGGGTCTGTAAAGGTTAAGGGTCTATAGGGGTTTAGGGTTTAGTACAGGGGTTTAGGGTTCAGGGGTTTATAGGGGCTTCGGGTTCAGGGTCTAAGGAGGTTTAGGGTTCGTGGTCTATAGGGGTCTGTTTAGTGTTTAGGGTCCATAGGGGTTTAGGGTCTATAGGGTTAGAATTTCGGCGGATTGAGCGTTCAGGCTATAAATCCTACATTTGAGGTTTTGGGGTTTTCGGTTCTTTCAAGAGATGTTTCTGCAGGCTTTCCAGATGTTTCCAGGTGTAGCCGCTCCATGTAGTACGGTAAACTACGGAAAACAGAATAGGTTATACTACAGATAGAGATAGATGAAAATAGATAGGGATAGATAGACAGAGAGAGAGAGAGATAGATAGAGATAGATAGATAGATAGATAGATAGATAGATGAATAGATAGGCAGATGAATAGATAGACAGCTAGATAGACAGACAGCTAGATAGATAGATAGATAGCTAGATAGATAGATAGATAGATAGATAGGTAGATAGGCGGGTAGGTAGGGTAGATCTACTCATATGAAAGCCCAAGGAAGTCTATAGAGCCCTGCGCCCAAACATCGACACGGGGTTACTGCAGCAGTGATTGGTGTCACAAGGTTGCTTTGAAGGAGCTGGAAAGTCTCTAATCCTTGAGCCCATGACCTCAGGGTTGTGGCATTCAGGGCATTGCTTAGACGTCTGCAGGCATGGCCCAACCCTAAACCCCTAAACCCGGAGACTCATAACCCAAAACCCTAAACCTCAAAACCCTAAACCCTAAACCTCAAAACCCTAAACCTTAAACCCCTAAACCCTAAACCCTAAACCCTAAACCCTCAATGGCTTCAGTGTTTTGTTGTGGCAGCTTTTGATTCGCGTGAGGCTAAGGGTTGAGGCTCCAGGCCGCTTGCAGTTTGCGGGCCTCAGTGTTTGTAGGGCCCTAAACCCTAAACCCCAAAACGCTAAATCCGAACACAACCCCAAACCCAAATGCCCATGTGGAGCCCCTTGCTTTCACTGCCAGGGGTAGACCCAGAGAGCCCAATACCCCTTAAATAAGGAATATACCTTAGAAAATAGGGGCTTTGCTATTCGGATTTTCAGGTATGTTCCTTAATTAAGGGGTATTGGGCTCTCTGGGTAGAGGCCCCTGTAAAGGACCGCTTGAAGGATTCTGGTCACTACAGAAACCTTTATGGCTGGTTGTCTAAAGTGGGGTCCCATTTAGGGTCCTTTTTATAAGGGTGCCGTCCTATGTTGGGGACCCAAAAAAAGACCCTAATTTAGAGAACTACCTTTTTGCAGCCCGTGACGACCCCTTTCTCATATCCGACCCCTTTCCCATACCCTCTGAAGAATCTGGAACAGGCACATGGGTTCCTGTAGAGTTAAACTTAAACCCTAAACCCCAAACCCTATAGACCCTAAACCCCAAACCCGGGGCGTATTTCAGTTTTAAAACAAACCCAAACCCTAAACCCCAAACCNNACCCTAAACCCTAAATCCTAACCCTCTGCAGGTGGCACCGGCCCGAACTTCGCGGAGCGCCTGCGACCACTCGCAGAGCGCGCAGAGCTGGCGCGGTGGGTTTAGGGTTTGGGGTTTGGG
>CAJNDV010036383.1:7980-22730 GCA_905221635.1 Symbiodinium sp. CCMP2456
AGTTTGCCTGCTTCATCAAGCGGTGATGTGGCCTCCCATTTAAAAGAACCGAATACAACAGCCAGCACCGGAGTGTGTGAGTCAACACTGCGCGCAACCGCCTGCCAAAACTGATGTCGTCTGACGGCCAGCTCCACTGCTGTAGGCACCAACCCAAGATACTGCCACACTTTGCGACTGGGTAATGCATGAAACTCAGTGGAGCCATCTTCAGATACGAGTTTGACACATGCTTCTCCGCGCATAAGCTTGCGGCCATATGACAGCACTTTGGTGTCAAGTCGTTGCAACTGTGTTTTTGTAAGACAGCATGCCTCCAATCCAGACAACAAGGTGTTATAAACCAGGGCCGTAAACATGAGAACAAGAGGTCGTTTGGCCACGCGGCCATGGGACCAAAATTTTCCCATGATCGCCCAGCTCCCGTCAGCAGCTTGAATTCGGTTGGAGATCTCCATGTTGAAGTTGCCCTTGAAATGCAACAGCGTTCCCAGATACCGTGCTGCGCGTTTGGTGTTGCCAGGAAGGAAATCCTTTGAAAAAGCACGGCGCATGTTTGCATCGGTGCCAACACCAGCGAAGAAGGGCAAGTGCTCCTGCTTTTCAACATTCTGTCCAAACAGTATTGCGGACAGCGCTTTGTCCAACATACATACATACATACATACATACATACAGACATACATACATACATACATACATACATACATACATACATACATATACATACACACACATATACATACATACATACATACATACATACATACATACATGCATACTCATGTACTGGCATTTGTATAAACATCCACATGAATAAATTAGTATATGCAATATATACACATGTGTATACAACATATATACATGCATATATATATATATGTATGTATGTATGTATGTATGTATCCATGCTGTATTTACATTCATTGCAGAGACAAAGGGCGGGAGAGAGAGAGCGAGAGAGAGAGAAAGAGTGCCGAGAGGGATTTGGAGACTGCTGTATAGTCGTATCATAGAGCTGGGGCGCGGGAGTTCATAGGTTGGTGTCGTCCTTTCACCTAGCGTTTGCGTAGATTAGTTTACCGGGTTCCTTTCCATGGGGCCTATAAAATCCTATTATAGCGAGGGACCCAAAACCCTAAGCCCTAAACCCTAAACCCAAAGCCCCTAAGATTAAGGAGCTCCTAGAAGTTACAGCCTTCGACACGGTTTTGCACCAGTTACAGACCGTTCTTAGGGGCCACGGGTGCATTCAAATAGCCCAGCGCCTGTTTTCGGCTCTAGGGTTTCTTTAGATTGCCGGGGCAGTGGGGACCTCTACGTACCTCGGGGGCCCAGGAAGACCCAAAAGCATAATGCTGCATCGTATTTGGGGTCTTCTGGAAGAGTTCAAGGAGGATTTCCGATTTAGGGATATTTGAGGTTTCTGCTTAGGCATGCAGTGCAGGGTCCTGGGCGGTCCATTAACCTTTCTGTGTTGGAAAGATTCCCAGACATGCAGCACACCCTCAAGCAAAGTTTGGTAGGTTACGGTGGTGTCTAGGGTCGAGGCTTCGGCTATTTGGAGGATCATGGGACTTAGTAAGTAAGGTTATAAGTACCCTAATTGGGGTTATAAGTAATTATAAGTCTAGTTACCTTGTTTATAACCCTACCCTTAGCATCAAAATAGCTCAAAAGCCCTTTATAATAGGGTCTTTGAGCCCAAAAGCCTTAAAATATGAGTCCCTTCAAAATAAGGGTTAGTTACTAAGTCCCATGAACCTCTAAGTACATACGCCGGCAACTTCCGGAACCATCTCCCCAGGCCACGCCAACCGGAAAGTCGCCGGGTGAAGGGCGGTCTAGATGCACCGTGAGCCGTGAGCTCTCAAGTTTTCAGCTCCGAAGCCCAACCCCCAACTCTGTAGAAATGGGTTTAGGAACCCCCTTTTATAGCCCTGATGGGGGCCCTTCTAAATCGTAACCCAGAAACTTGAGGCCTCTGTTCTTGAGCACCAAGTGCTCATCGGCAACATGGCATGGATGGAGGCCCCTCTCGGCGCTTGCTCCTGATTTAGGGCCGAAGTTACGAGGATAAGGGGACGTTACAGATATGTAGTTATAGAAGAGGCCGGAATAATTAGACCTGGGTATCCGGCATGATTGCTCTTTGAAAGTAAAGAAGTCGTGCATGCTCCGTGAAATGGTAGTTTTTCTGTTGTTGCGTTGGCGTGCTTTTGGGTGTTATGGTTTTGTTTATAGGCATCTCCCACAAACTCGTCGAGGAGTTGGGTCTGGCTGCTTCTCCAACGCCCAAAGAAATGGAACCACAGACAAGACTGCTTCAAGAGGATTCCGAAGCCCTTGGCCCAAAATGCCACGCAAAATCCAAGCCGGACCTTGAATGAGTGTTGGCTTACCATTGTTGCCATAGTTGCTTCTGCAATCATCTTTAAATCTCGACACAGTCATGGGGTAGCGCACACCTTCCTAACCCGAAGCAGTACAGTTCACAGCAGCAGTACATGCCACAGCGATGTATTGCTTGTTCATGTCGAGTTCTTCTTGTAGTTGTTATGGCACAGCAGACAAGCCCCAACTGCTTGTGTTTGCTCGAATCCGCGACGGAACGGTACACCCTAAGCCCCAAAGTCCTTTGTATGTGTAGCCACAAGGATTCCTGTGGCCTTGTTAAATGATGGACTTCACTCCGTTGTCATAGCTAGTTAACATTTTACAGTTTTATGGGTACCTAAAACTCAAGAAGGACTAGACATCAGAGTTTTTAATCCCATCCCAACCCTGAACTAGACCCCCAGCAGTGCACTCCGGACCCTGATTCGGGTCTTTAGGGTTTAGGGTTTAAGATTTAGGGTTTAGGGTCCAAGTTGGGGGCTTTGTGGGTTTGAGTTTCATTGCTCCTTACATCATGGCCTACGACTATGAAAATTCTAATTACTCTATGTGCAATAGTCACATGCATTTCTGCCTCCCAAGGCTAGTCAACCGCCTCAACACAAGTGTGATGTGAGCTTGGGGATCAGATGTGTTATGACTGTTCGGCTTGACGTTGGCGTCCAACCCGTGCTGCTTCGCGTTTTCTGGATTTCGAGTTCCGTTCGAGAAGTGGGGTGTAGGCTACAAAGCAGCCTGCATCTTACGCTCGTGGCTGGCTCACTCTGCAGGATTTAGGGTTTAGGATTCAGGGTCCAAAGGGAACCTGTGATGGACACACCTCATTTGTACTGCTGCTTCTCTGGCGATGTGGCGGTTCCCTGCTTGGTGTGGCCCAGCAAACTCGACTCCGAGAAGGTTCAGGGAGACATTGATTAATTTGGCATTGCATGACGCTTCTTAAGTTCGCAGGATCCCAATAGGATCTACTTGTTATTTGAGGTGAGGTTGTTCATAACGTTACGGTCACGGCCTTTTCGGGGGGAGATGTATGCTGAATCATTAACGCTGAAGGCTGAACTGGTACTGGATCCGTAAGCCGTTAGCTTCCCTGGAATCTAAAGCCAGAGACTTAATAGCTAATGGGTCGTAGTTATACTTATGTGGGTTTGCAATTTGGATGGTCCTGTTCAAGTCTACTGATCCTCCACCGCTGTCCAGGATTCCCGTTTCACGATCTGCAAAAGCAAACCTGAGCATACGGCCCCCATCTCGGCACTTGCAGGGGCCTGAAACAAAACCAAGACTATTTTGGTGTTCCGTAGCATATCCGAAAACCCTGCACTCTCCTTCCCGAGCAGTTTAAACTATGGATTGGTGTAGCTATTCCCTCATACCTCGTCATGACTCTCTTCGATCTTCATACCTTGGTTGGTCCACCACATCACATACCTTTGCAGGCTAGCGCTCTGCGAATGCATGCGCATTGGATAGCCGAGAGTCTGTGTGCGAACATCCAGTTATTGGAGCATGTGGATGCGGATGGAGAGCATGTCGATGCTTGTTCACGCAACTCGACGGCGAGGGCTGTCAGTTACAAAACTTCATGTTCGGGATGTCAGGCAGTCTTTACTTGACTTTAACATTGCGACTCGCAGCCGGGCCTCATCCTGTGCGCAAGATTCGAACCAGGCACAACTCCCACAATCTCCGCAACCTTGACCATGAATACATTGAGGGTCGGGGGCGAAGTTGAAGCGTTGTTGCTTGCTCAGAGGTTGGTTCAATGTGAAGAGTGTGCTGTATGCATGGGTAAAAATACCGTTTTTGGAGGGGGGCCCTTGCAAGCCCACTTGCCAGCGCAAGGTGACAAGTACATGGGGGTCCGGGCGCAAGTCAAAAACATGGCTGATTTGCCGGCGGAAGAATGGGAATGCCACCATGTTGACATGACTGCTGCGTGGAGCGACAATGGCATGGGCGCTGGCTGTGCGTGGAACAAAAAGGATCGAAAGGCAATGGCGAAGTGTGCATTGGCTTTGTCGGCATCTCAGCGGCTTAGCAAAGACGAAATGGCAACAAAGCTGCAGTGGCTGGAGCAGACAGGCGAAGCAGAAGCCGCCGCTGTTCGAACAGTCTTTGCTGCTCTTCTCGAGAAATGGTCCGCAACGCATGCAAAAGCAGAACGTGATGCAGACTCTCGGTCCTGAGTTCTGCAATTCTGCAATACTACTTAAGACTGCTTATAAAATACAAGTTGGTAGGATTGTAACAGTTGATTTCCTTTCGACGTCTTTGGGCCCTTGAGACCGTAGCTGAAAAACGGAGACGGAAGTCTTGCAGGGTTTCGTGTGGCCAGCAGCCAGGAGTGGCAGTACTCGCTCATTCAAAATATGTTTTCAAACTATAGGACCACCATTTTTTTGTAGTGTCAGATATGCACTGAACGCAAACGTCTCGGGTTCCGGCCTTCGAGGCACATAGCGCCTGGACGCAGCCGACTTGGAATCTTTGTGGTGCCCAAGACCCTCCAGAGTCAATGCGACAGAGGTGCACGTCACCTGCAGAAGGAGGTGATGAGTGGCGCTAGACCACAATTCCTCAAATCCCCAACCTAGACTAGGTTTCGCAGGAACCAGTTTCTTGGGTACCCTGTCCAGGCCAGCAAAGGACGGCGGCAGCTTGGAGTCCCTGTCTCACACAAGAATCTCGGGACCAAGCACAGCAGCCGACCCAGGCCCGCCGTGCATGCATGCAAGCCAGCAAGCAGACATACATACACACGTGCACGAAGAGGGGTAGTGTACATGATGTGGTCTGGTATGCTATGACATGACATGAAATGATATAGTACGATATGCTTCTGTTCTCTTTCAGCTTCTACTCTGTATTGCATAGAACTGCACTCGTCTAAGTTATGTGTTATTTAGTTTGACATGATTGTTTTCTGGTCCGTACATTGCACAACAAAGAACAGATGTATCTATGTATCCATGTTTCTATACTTCTATTTCTATGGCACGAAATGGTATGTTACATCATACCTGACCAATATAGTATGATGCTGTATTGCTTTACCTTATTTTATTACATCATCGTAAAAGTGCTGCATCACGGTTTGTTAGAGTCGCTGTAGTGTGAGCTACTGTAGACCTCAGCATGTGTAAACAGCTGTCTTTTTTACAGATGAGAGTGTCCATGTACATTACATGCATACACATCTATATATATATATATATACGGATCTGGGTCATACTTTTTTGAAAGTACACAAGTATGCATTCGGTTAACCAATTCAGGTTATAGCAGGTGATGAAATCTGTAATTGATTTATGTCCGTGATAAGTGTTGATTCTCGTTTTTTACGTTGTATCATCGTGCATTTTGCAATCCAAAAAACCAGAAAACAGCATAAGACAAGAAAACTAGCAGATAAACCTTATGATGTAGTGTATCATAGTACCGGTGCATACATATATTCTGAATGACTCATGCGTGGTGGACTCTTTGGGCGTAAAGCAATTGGTACACGGTCCATCTGTAACCGTTGTAGCCGTGCACTACGTGTTTGTTAAGTTTTATCTTTAGTTGCATACGTGTTTATGCACCAGTATACGGATGTTCTGCATTCACACAAACGCATGTACGCCTATGAATACCTCATATACACAACAGCATATGAGCAATCGGCAAAGCTTAGTAAGAGGTAGTTTAATAATGGGGAGGGCATTTTTGTATGTAAACCCTGAAAAAGGACGCCGCCGATTGCAGGATCTGGCCCTCATGAGCAAAGTCTAGACAGTCGCTCAGAGTCGCTCATACGAATACACAAAAAGGCATGATTGACTAACGTATACGTAGCCACATACAGAGTATTTAAAGGCATCAAAGTCTTGCTGGTATGTTTCCAGGTTCTAGGTGTCACATTGCTTGCGCTAGATGATATCAACTACGCTGTTGTTCCACTGCATCCCATTACAGTACAGTGCAGCTTATGACAGAATGTTGAAACATATTACATAGTGTGGTATGCATGCGTATGTATCTATATATATATATATATGTATCTATATTATGTACATATCATATGAAGATATACATGCATGCCTGCGTAACTTTGCTTCTTTCTGCCGTCCTACATTTCCCCCTCAGGATGTTTGGGTGCCGACAGCTTTTGACATTACAAACAGGCTTGACCAAGTGGAAAAGCGCCTGGCATATTGCCAGAAAGCATTCCTGGCCCTGGGTGAGGTGGTGTGTGCAGATCGGCCACTTGACAGGCAAAATAAACCCATGACACGGTTCAAGCAGACCATGCTCGGAGGACATTTCAGCCGGCGTGGAAGTTTCTAGCAATTTCCCTGGCAGTGTTATCTTGGATACCCTGAATGCTTTCAGAGCATACGTAATTATGAATGTGTATGGAGAGAGAGTTTACCACAGGTACATCATGATGCAAGCTTATGTTGTCGATGGGGAGTTTCGGCGAGCACCACTGGAAATGAAGAGCGAATTCGCTTTCCCGCATATGACCTTCGTGAAGCTTGAAGGTGGAGAAGCACTACAAAGATATGGCGAGCTCTTCTGGAAGAGCACTATCACCAACGAAGAGATCAACATCACTGGCATGTTGGCGAAACTGAACCACAGCAACAAGAGCAGTGGCCTTGCCTTCAAACTGGTTCCTGTCCACATTCAGCGACCGTGGCAGCCGTGGTTAACCCGCTACGAAATCACAGGCCGTGTGGGATTAAGCAGACACTTTGCAACTGGAACAATGAGATGTGAGCAATGGCGGAGGGGTTAGACATGAATGCGGTTTCGGCACTAGGAAGAGCTTCAACAAGGGAACGAACCGCCAACGAAACACAAACTGAACCTTCCTCTAGCTTTTGCACTAGACCCAGTCACCTTATGGTCGTCCAGCCTCCGCAGGTGACCGTATTTCATACAGAACACATTTGTTGTTGTTTTGTTGTTTATCGCCCGCTTTAGTTGCATGTGGGCGCAGCGAAATCTAACGTCGGTGTCACCTTACTTTCTTTGTGTTTACCTGTTGATTAACAAACACCTATCTTTGCCTGTCCAACGTTCCTTGTCAAAAAGTCCCAGGCGTTCTGTCCGTGCCTTGTACTCACAGTTTTCTGAATGTAATGCGGACAGTTCATGCAGGCTGCGCCGAAGGAGATGCAGAGGTGATTGCTGTGCCTGTATCCTCACACACAGCTCAACACCAACAATCGGAAGACCATGAAACCTGAGTCCCTCAAGTCACAGTTTTTGAAGCCTTAAACCCTGACCCTCACACCCCTCAAATCCAATTCTGAAGCACAGGCGGCGAAGGGCGTCAGGTGTTCCGACGTCTTCAAGCTGTTATCTTGTCCCACTGCCACAAGATGGGCGAGGGCAGTGTCCAGGAGAATGGTTTAGCATAGGTTACGTGCGCTTAAAGGATCAAGTGGCTAAGGGACATAGCCAGCAAGGTTCAATTAGGATGCTCACTAGGTTAAACCCGCTCTGTTGCATTCATACCTGCACATCTGAGTCCCCCGATTCTGAAGTAGTGGAGACAGATTAAATTTCAGTGAGAATGACCTTACTGTTTAGTGTGCTTTCACCTAATTGTTCGGCCCGGACAAATTTGATGTCAGGCCTTATACTAAGACCTTATGAAAACCAGCTAGGATACCCTAAACCCTAAGGCCCCCGCATGACTCAAGAGGCTGTCTTGTAGGGGCCGTAGACGATCAAAAAAGTATCACCCTCACACAACGAACTGTTCAAGCCTTTGGCAGTATAGCTATGTCTGGTTCCATTTCTTCACCAAACAACTTGGCACATGCTACAGGGTTCTATCGTTCAGGATAAAGAGACTTGGTTAATGTTCGTGCGAGGTGTGTCCCCATTGCACATTCCCGTGCAGTTGCCTTGTTGTTTGGCCTGAAATGTCTGAATCCCGCCACAATAATATGGCAAGCCTTGTCGTAACTGCTGAAGATGGGAGGGGGGGGAAGTATTCTCTCACCATGGTCTTGAAACCCGGAAGCATGGTAGGTCGTGTCTCTCAATCCACCAGCACATGGGGGAAGCGATTTTGGGGGTCTCTGGTCATCTCCTGGTTGCTGGATCTCTTTTTGGGGTCTCTCGTGGGTTGGCTCTTCCTGTCCGTCGTGGTTCATTAACTCGTCCAAGATCCACAAAATACCGAAAGCGTGAGAGCCCCTCTGCCCCGCCGCCTGATACTGCGTTGAGATAACGTGTCTTCAAGGGGTCCACTGTTTGCGTTAGATACATTTTGATTTTGGATCCAGGAGTGGTCACCAGAGCCTGGCGATCCACACATTACCTACTAGACGGACGACTGCGAGGCGCTACGGTTGAAACTGCAGCCTCCGCAAGAAATACACCGCTCCCGCTCCAGTGGCTCCATGTTTGAACCACGAAGCCCACACCCCAAACTCTAAACCACAGACCCCCATTCAAAAACTAAACTCCGAACGGCTGAGCGATACCGGCGATACCCCACAACCCCAAACGATAGATCCCCTACACCCTACATCTTAAAGCCCACAATCCCCCAAACTTGTCGCCGAGCCCACTAAAGCCGCAGTCTACATCGATGCAATGCAGCCAGGACTTTTAATCGGAAGCCGCAACAATCACTATCATACCCAAACCTAAAGCCTTATATCTCCAAGCCCTGAACCCCAAAGCCAACAAACTTGGTATCCTAACCTCCAAGCCTTGTCCGTAAGTTTCAATCTCCACCCCCCACTTCTGCACCCAAACCTGATTTCAATGCCCTGAAAATTTCTGCAGGACTGGGACTAATTTGCTGATGCTTCTCTGAGTCCTGCAAGGAGAACGGAGATTACCTCGCTGGACAATGTCCTTGAGAGTTCCTTTGTAGATATACTCATTTTGATAACTGTCACATGCATCTTCGTTTCCTTCGCAGACCGCTATTTGCTGAGATATTTGTCGGCCTGCCTCGCCGTGTTGTGTCACACGGCTAGCGTAAGCGTGCCCAAACCCTTCATGCATGTGCGGCGAGCTAAAGGCTAAGGGTATGTGGCGCTGGTCCACCTACCGCACATTGTTCTCTGGTACTATAAGCTTCTGAGTAGATCCAGTGTGACTGGATTCTGATTGCTACTCACAGCCTTGCTAGCGCGCCCGACAGAAAACTGACGCGTGTTGCTTGGCACCCTCGGGAGTTCACGTTTGGGGCAGCTGGGGGACGCACCAGAATAAATAACACTAGTTGGGGTGTAAGGCTAAACGTCGCAGTCACATGCAATTCGTGCATGTGTTTGTTTGTTCGTACCGCCGGCCGCAGAGATGTGGCAAAGTTGTTCGATGGAATTGGGTGAAGATGTCCTTTCTTCCGGGCTGGCCGTCTGGTTCACAGCAAGGTTGAGGGTCCAGGGGACTTGAATTGTAGCAGTAGACACATGAAGTCATTCTGCCGTTGCCTAGGCCAGTACTAATATAGAAGCCTAAATCTATTTACCAATACTATTCTTAGGGTTCCTCATTATAAAATACTATAAAGAAGCCCAAAACCCTATTCTAATTATTAAGGCCCCTACATTAAACTCGCGAAGCTCGGATCCTTAAGCCCACAAACAGGAACTACGAGGATTCGGAATCCTAAAACGCGGGACGTAAGCCTCCTGTGCATCGGTTAGGGTTTAGGGTTTAGGGATTCAAGATCCTTCAGCACGCTAGACCTAAAACGAGCCCAGAATTTGTCCCTAAATTCCCCCAGATTTCCTGAAGGCTCTGAAGCCTAAATCCACACCGAAACCTCAAACAAACCTGAACCCTAGCCTAAGCTGCGGACCCCACATGTCCTAAACCGAAAATGCACCTGATGCCCGCGGCCCTTGAACCAGTACTGCCTTCTCTGCCATAGCGGGTTATGACCCAGTTTACAAGGTGTGACAGTGAGACTGTAAGTGTGTCGATCCTGGAACCTTACATTCGCAAGCCTGTAGCCTACACCCCATAAGCCTCTAAACCCTGATACCCAAACCCGAAACCCGAAACCCCGAATCGCCCATCCAGAACCGATGCAGGAACCCGTAAAGAAAGAAAACCCGTACATGAGCTCGAACTGAAACTCACTAAAACCTAAAACCCTAATGCCCTACCTTACAAGATCCTATTTCGGAATCCACAAGCGCCGCAAGGCAAACGGTGTCCGCGCAGAGAGCGCTGAGCGACTCGGGACGCTGAGGGCAGAACTCGAGGTGCCCAAAGTGGGGGTTTAGGGTTTAGGGTTTAGGGTTTAGCCAGTTCATGAAGTTTGCTTTTGTTCAGGTTCTGTACCGTGTATAAAGCGGGACTGCCTAGGATTCCAAGAGGATTCACTTGCCAGAGAATACTTGGGGATATTGAGTTTTCCTTAGGGTTGCTTTAGGGTGCAGGGGATCTTGGGATTTACGGGGGCTTGGTGGGACAGGAAGAGGATTAATAGTGGGTTAAGGGTTTGACTTAGCTGCTTTACTTGAAGTGTCGGGGGGCTTGGGAAGCTGTTAATGTTTCGAGAGTTTGACGATTATACATCAATTACGGGGTAGATTTGCTTGGATTTCCGGGTTCTACGAAAATGACATGCCGTGTTGAGGCCTGTTGAGTTCTGGAAGGAGTTTAGGGCTTCAGGGCTTTAAGGTTCGTGCCCTTTGGATAAGTCTGCCCGCGGTCGACGGGGCAATGCTGGGCATCACTGACCCGACTTCAAGGATTGAGGGACGTAGTAAGTGATCCGCCGGGCAAGTGTGAGATAGTCAAGGTTCGGGTATTTGTAGGTACTCCTATATAGGCAACAACAATTTCGTCTCACGGGCATCGAAACAAGTGCTGCATGGGCGTCCGGAAGCCAATGCACGGACATGCGGATGCCCCTCGCGTGATATGAGGAATGCCGCTCCACCACAACAGCAACTCTCGCCTACAGCACACCGGCTACGACTCAGAGGTAAGACAAGCCTTGGAGGAGGACAGTGACGATCTCATGCATGAGACATCCGGAAGTTTGCCTCAACTTCAAAGACGTTGGACCCTTTGCCACAAAAGTGTGCTATCGGACTGCATGTCGACGACCTTCTCGCCTTGCTTTCCCCATACACCCGAGCACATCCATATCCGTGATGAGCTCAAGCATTGTGTTTGGATGGTACACCCTGCGACATAGAATGAAGGCAAGCGGCGAAGCGGCGCAAACCGAGTTCAAGGCAGCGGGTTTAGTGGTTTAGCTTTGGGGTGCTCAAATCGAGGATCACGTCACTTTGAGTTTCGGGGTTAGGGTGGGGATGCAGTGCGGGGCTTACGTCAGTAGGGTTAAGAAGTTTCCAGGGGTGTGTGTGTGTGTCACCACTGGAGGAGGTCGGGCTAGCGTAGTTTCATTCCTGGCACCTCACAGCTCGTACGCTTTGGAGCTTGGCTTCAGACCCCTGACTCCTGAGCCTTTGAACTCCTACACCTTCAAATCCCAGACTCCCGCAAGGGACCGAGCAGAAAAAACCCTTTCAAGATGCATTTTCTTCGATCTTTTGAAGAGAGGTGCTGGAGCCTTCCAATACCTGGTACATGTGGGCGGGCTTCCTCTAAGCCGAGGATACCTGATTAAGGAGTCCTTGTTGTCCGTCTTCTAGCGCATTCAGTCTCTGCATGAGGTCCCTCCCTACACCCTCACCCCTAAACCCTGAACAAGCAGCAGTGTCTAGACCCGAAGAAATTCGCGACCGCCACGGCCAGGAGGATGGCAAGACCGTTGTCTTCGTTGCTGTGGATGGGGTACCGGCCCCAGCCAGATGGGGGTTTCCGAAATTAAGGGGTACCCTATTTTGGGGTCCTTATAATAAGGATCCTATTGTTTAGGGTACTCCTATTTTCGGACACACCCAGATTTCGTACATGAGGCCACCCGCATGGGTTGTAGTAGGGTTTGCAAGAGACTTTTTAATCTTTGTTGCAAGTGTTTGGAGTTTAGTACTGGTTGGTTAGAGCTTAGGGGGATTTAAAAAACGGCTTTGTTGAGGGTTAGGGTCGCCATAAAACGGTTTGTAGGAAGTCCCAAGCCGCTCAAGCCCCAGTGTCGTAAGAGGCCCGGACGGGTCTCAAGCACAGCGTTTAGGGTTTAGTGGTTTAGGGTTTAGGGTATCTCTTTGACGGCACCAGCTTGACCATACTGCGATTTGCCATGTAGGTGCGTCTTCTGCGTCCGTCGTTGCCTTTGGTTTCTGCATCACAGAGCAGCCAAATAGCACAGTTTGAGGCGGTTGAAGCTCAGCATCGCTCAGCCGATGCTTTTGGGACCTGCTTTTGGCCTGCCTCTTCATGACAACCGGGATCCTACCGAACGACCAGCTCCCTGCTCTTGGAAGCGATCCTTCAAGAGTACGATCATTGGGGAAGGCCGTTTGTCAGACCATCGAGCTGTTTGTGGCTTAAGCTTTTATTGGTAGGGCGAAGAGTTCAGGATTTAGGGTTTATTAGGGCAGTTGTGGTTTAGGGTTAAGGACCGCAACAGGATGCGCAGATTGTGGTGACCACTTCAATGCCGCGGCTGCAGGGCCTACGGCTCGACCTGGCTAATTCTACACGTTGGAAGTCTAGCCACACCACACCCTAAACACATCGCATGAATGAACACTCAGAGCCTTGAACCCGAAGCCTTCAACCTCAAAGAGAAGCTTTGCCCTTGTCGTCCACTCTGGCGTAATGAGCTGGACCCTGCAGGTTCAGTACACTCTCAAATTGCCTCCCCCCACACACACAGACGCTTAAATTATCAAGGCTTGTTTATTTTGGTGACAAATCTGAAAACGCGTTGTCGAAAACGCCTTCACCCAAATCCTCTGAAACAAGAGGTGCTTGCACTCCTGGTTGCCCTGGCTGACACGGTGAAGCTGGAGGCGAAAACCCGAACACGTTTTGAGAGGACACCCGGACAAGAATGTTGTAGGGCTCATGTCTCTAATGTTTTAGGGTTTTCAAACAGTTACTGGATCCAAAAGCTCACTGATTTAGTAGACGTGTTCTGATTTTATCAACCTTTGTGTTGATTTCAGCGTAGATATTGATGCACGAGCAAAGGAGAAGCAAAACCAATGTTGAGATGCTCAGTGTTTGGGCTTCCTGTGCCATGCCACAAATGGGCTTCCGCTTTCGGACCTTTTTAGGGTTTAGGATTGGGTTTAGGTTTAGGACAGGGAACTGACCTTTTTAGGGTTTAGGATTGGGTTTAGGGTTTAGGGTTTAGGATAGGGACAGTGTTGAAACAACTTAGAATTCGTCCAAGGGGAGGTCCTTGGATTAAGGATCCCAATGTTTGGGGTCCGCTGTAGGGTTGCTCTTGTTCTGAAACCCACGTGCTCAGAGCTTAAGGTTTGCTCAGGTGATGGTTCTGCACATGATACTGAACTTAATCGCGCAACTCACGTGGAACCGGATCTGCTCACCCGCACATGTGGTTCCAGTTGCTCTGTTTGGCGTGTTAGCTGCCTCTCCGGATCTATCTAAGGCCCGGTAGGTGGTGGTAGTAGTAGTAGTAGTAGTAGTAGTAGTAGTAGTGGTCGTCGTCGTCGTTTGCCATTGTAGTCCCGACTTCAATGCTCCCTGTTTAAATCCATTATAACGCGTCCCGAAACCCATGCTTAGTTGTTGATACCCCTGCTTTAGGATTCAGGGCCGGGACCCGATATCTGAAGGGCTCAACTCGGTTTGATTCGATGTGCTTCACAGGAAGCAAGTCCGTCAATCCCTTAGCCATTCAACCTCAATCTAAAGCCGAGAACTCTAAACCCAACCAGACAAGGAAAACATGAGTAGCACAAGCATGTCTGCCCGTCTGTCGCACCCTCAAGCCCTTAACAATTTGAGGTTGAGGTTGTAGAGCAAGCCCAAACCCTAAACCGTAACCCCTAAACCCGAAACCTGAAACCCTAAACCCCAAACCTGAAACCCTAAACCCTAAACTTGCTTTTTTCAGAGTCCTCCAGGCTCCACAGACAATCCAAGCTCTCCAGCGCATGGGGCGTGAGGCTTCGGGGCTATGGGTTCCTGCGTCTTTGTTTTAGTATTTTTGGTGAATTAGTACACTTTAAACTTTTTGGGGATAGAGCTTTACCGTGCTTTGGGGAATATGAACTTGGCAACTGAACTTTTGGAAATAGTATTAGTTCGTACTCTTTGTGATTAGTGCTGCTATGCTCAGTTGTGTGATCAACAGGGTTTTGTGTTTTGTGTGCTTGGAGTTTAAGATGCTTCAGGTTAGCATCCGGTCTAGGTGGGGTCCAAGAACTAGGTGGTAGGGCGGGGTTGTTTCCTACTGTAAACATGGGTGTCGGGGGGGGGGGGGGGGGGGG
>CAJNDV010036384.1:0-12319 GCA_905221635.1 Symbiodinium sp. CCMP2456
ATATATATATATACATATGTAGATATTTATATATATATATGTATGTATGTATGTATGTATGTATGTATATATGTATGCATGTATGTATGCATGCATGTATGAGCTCGCACGTGTGTGTGTGTGTGTATGCACGTCCGTCCGTCCGTCTTGTGCGTGGACAGCTAAGTCGCTGCTTCATCCCTTTAGATGCGTTTGCACCCCGAAGCCGGAGCCCGGACTGCAAGTGGCGGATCCAGAAAGCCACCGTGTGAACCCTTGTAAAGCTTTGAGCTTCAAGCCTAAGCCCCCAACGGCACCTCCCAAATTGAAACCCTCAAAGACCAGAACTAGGCCCGAAGTACGTCTTTGGCTCTTCCGCGACTTATATTTGTTTTACTTTGCAACCCCTAAACTCCAAATACTTTAAGCTTTTGAATCCGAATTTCGAGATCCTTGGAGGTGCGAACCTGTGCGCACGTCAAGGACACGGAATTGGCTTCGTTGATAGCCTGGCTGCTGGGACTGCCGGGGTTTGTTCAAGCTCTTAAAGACGTCTAGATTTTAGATGATTTCAATTTCTTCCAAACAGCTGGCTTCTAAGACCGAATGCAATAAACTTGCCTGTCTGTCTGTGTGTCTGTCTTTCTNNGTAGGTATGTATGTATGTATGTGCGTATGTATGTATGTATGTATGTATGTATGTATGTATGTATGTATGTATGTATGTAGGTATGTAGGTATGTAGGTATGTATGTACGTGCATGTATAAATAAAGACATTTAAAAATAAAGCTTGTATGTGTACATGTATATATATATATATAAAGAGTGTTCGTCTGTATGTCCATATACATATATGGTACGGAAAAGACGAATGCGTTGCTGTGTGGACTATGTCACTCCAGAACAACCCAAGGCAAGGTACATGGGGCCTATAGGCACAAGGGCAGGTGGGAAAGCGTGCACAAGAGCACAAGGGTTCGGTGGCAGAGGGTTCGTGACTTAGGTGTCGGGTTCTCGGGGGAGTGGTTGAGGCCTTAATCTTCGTGGTGTCGCGAAAGCCAAGGTGAGAAAGTGAAACGTTCTCGCCTGCAGTGAGGATTACAAGCAGAATGCCACAAATCGCTGTCACCACTGCCAAACGCAGCATGCACAAGCGTGCCTAGCCCTATAACTCCAACAACACCATCAATACCATGACTACTACCACCGTCACCATCCACAAAGGCGGCAGTGCAACAGTTCTCACTTTCAAAATTGATGCCATCACCACAACCATTGTCATGCCGCCATGCCTCTCACCTTTGCCCCTCTCTGCTAAGGCACAGGAACCTTGGCTAACCTAAAGGCCTGAATCATTGAAATGGGGTGTTAGGTAGCTTGTGCTACGACAATAAGGAACTTTAAGGAATCTGGCTACTGCTGATTAGGACTTCTATATTTTTTTGGGGCAGCTTGCGCTTCTCAATCGGGAACATTGTGGCGGAAGCATTCCAAGATTCCAAGATAAGAGAAGTGAGCTTCTCCAACTTTGCGACTTTGCCATCTGTCTGGCATTCTGATTGCATCTTGCATGGGTAGCTGGATAGGTAGTTATGCACATAGAAATACAGATAGACAGGTAAGAAACAAAGATAAATATATAGATAGATGGACTGGTGCGGAGGGAAAGAAAGTCCTGATAGACGTTACTGTACAACTGGATACTTTGCGCTGTATATGTCTAGGGAGTCTAGGGAAGAGGTATAGGATGGTACATGGTAAACCCCAAAATGTTGGAAACCGGATTAAGGACAATTAGTGCTGGGATTCCTTATACATGACTCTTAGGGATTGAGGCTATTGGGTTTCCAACTTTTGGGCTTCTTCTATCCTATACCTCTTCCCTAGACTCCCTGGACCCTATATAGCAGGTACCTGGGGGGTTAGGGGGTAGTTTCGTCTTGTCGACGTGTCAAGCCGCGTGCCTCCAGAAGGTTGTGGGCCTCGTCGAAAATCAGCACGTTGCCCTACCAGATGCTTGGTCTCTTAGGGTCCATGTACCCATGTGACATACATATATAAAAATAGGAATATGTATATGGGTAATACGGGTAGTTCTCTAAATTAGGGTCCCCTTTTGGGTCTCCAATATAGTACGGCATGTTTATAAAAGAGGAGCCTAATTTAGAGAACTATATGCATATGTACACACACACACATGAAATTAATATCTATACTCCTATACAAAGAGAAAGACTAGGCCTTAAGTGAGTTTCTATCATATACTGTCGGCAGTGTAGGGTTGAAGTGTGTAGTGTTGGGGAGCATGGATCCTTGCAGATTTAGCATGAAGCGCAATCAGGACTAGTCCATCATCCTCCGTATGGTAGTTGCTGAAGATCTTATGGGTAATTTTGACCTTCTCGCTCTGTAAAGGTTTTATCGATTCCTGCAACATCTGCAGTTTGTACACTCCAACGACCTCAGGTATAGATGCGACTCCATCGCAACAGTATAGCTGAATGAGGCCGCCACGAGCAAGATTGTTCCTCAGCTGGCGCATTTGCCAGGCCGCCAGATCGAGTCAAGATACTATGGTCAGAATCGAAAGCAAACACATCTCGAGATAAGGCTCCGGGGTTTAGGCACATATCGAGCAAACCAGCAAACCCTAAACCACAAACTCTAAACCCCTAAACCCGAAACCTAAACTCTAAGCCCCAAACCCCCTGCCTCTACACGAATGCCCAGCTTGCTCCTGCATCAGAGATTTCAGCTAATGTAGGGCCTAAATAATTGCCTATATTATTTTGGGGGGTTCCTCATTATAACTACAGCAAAATGGGCCCCAAGACCCTAATTCTAATTATTAAAGGCCCCTACATTACGCTCTCATTGTAACTACAGCAAAATGGGCCCCAAACCCTAATTCCAATGATTAAAGGCCCCTACATTACGCTCGAGGGTTCAGCTTCAGCCCTTGCCAGGCCAAAGGAGTCTAAGAGGCCGTGGAACTAGGGCTTTGGGTTTTGCCTTGGGGTTGTGGTTTAGGGTTTAGGATTTAGGGTTTAGGGTTCTTTGGTTTAGGGTTTTGGTTTAGGGTTTAGGGTTTAGGGTTTGGGGTTTAGGTTTAGGGTTTTGGTTTAGGGTTGTTGTTTAGGGCTCAGGGTTTGGGGATTGGGGTTTAGGGTTTTGGTTAAGGGTTTAGGGTTGGGGGTTGGGGGTTTTTAGGGTTTAGGGTTTAGGCGGTTCAGGGTTTAAGGTTTCAATTCAGGGGGCCTTAACATACATTTCCTTTTGTCTCCATTGTAGCAGCTCCGTTTTTTGGCTTAATAAATCCAAACTCTTGTTTAGGATTTTGCAATTGTATGGTGACCGAAGAGGGAACTACAATGGAGACGAAGGTAGAAAAGGAGACTGAGATCGAGACGCAGGGGCTTGGATTTGGGTGTTGACCTATACTACCTAGTCATGACTAGGATACGTTGACACACCACCTCACACACTTGACCCCGGGTTCAGGTTCGGGGTTGGTAGCTTTAAATTAGGGTTTAGGGTCCAGGGTTTGGGGTCGCTTCTGGTGAGGCTTTCGGGCAGACGGTTCGCGCATGGCCTTCAACACAAAGGCCGTTCTAATTCAAGCCCCACGGGCGTCTACTCTAAAGCTCATAAAGTCCTCAAGTGCCCTGCAAGGGATACCGTAAGGTAGGGGTTTAGGGGTTCAGGCATTTTAGGGTTTAGGGGGGTTTAGGGTTTAGAGATTTAGGGTTTAGGATTCTGCGAGTCACTACAAGGATTGTGAGGGTTTTGACTCCCTGGGCTCCTCATCTCAGAGTTCACCAGCGATGCGTAGGGAACCAGCACCACGTCTGCCTTGGCAATGCCGGCTTTAAGTTCGGCATTGTAGGTAATTTTCGGTTCTGCTCAAGATACCTATACCCTAAACCCTACACTCTAAACCCTAAACCCTAAACCCACCTTTCAACGTTATCCGCCCATGGAAGGCTTGAGCGTGCAAGTTTTGTGTTCACGATCCTAGCATTCAGGGTTTTGGGGCTGCCAGGGTACAATGTCTAGGGGTTGTGAGGCCTTTAGAAAATATGGCTGAGGTTTCGGTTTCAAAAAGCCACTAAGCTCTACAATGCTGTGTTAAGATGCATGTCATCGTCATGTCACATGCAGTTCTGAAGCACAAGCCTTGAATCTCACTCAACTCACACGGAGGCCAACGTCTCTGGCTTTAGCATCAACATCCCAAACCCTGGAGCTCCTTCAACCTCGTCAGTCCAGTCGGTAGGCCCAACAAACGGGAAGCTACAATTCGAACTCACCCTGCCGCAATCCGAAACCAGAAGCCTTTAAACTTTAAGCTCCAGCCCTGTTGTAGCTACATCCCCACATTCCTGAAGCTTACACCACTACCACGACGTACATACACCCAAGCCAGCCTACAAGCATATTGCCGACGCTTTATGTTAGGACAATAGCTACAAGGTAAAACCGTTTAACAAGCAAGGATGAAAACCCCAAACCTCACACCAAATACGCAGCGACAGCAGTAGAACACCACCATGGAGGAATGTCGGAGGCTTTACCAGCAACTAAAATCCTAGACCCGCAAGCCAAAACGGAAGAGTCCTAAACGACAAACCCCTTTCCTTACCTTCCTCCCTAAATCACAGGAGATGTCTTCAATCTCCTTCCTTTCCCGCCTCGGAGACAGCGCCACGGCTGCCGTAGTAGGGGCAGCCTACGTTGAAAAGCTCATGGGCTCAGTTCAGGCTTTCGGGCTTACGGCCGGGTAAGCTTGGGGTAAGCTCGGGTTGAAGGGATAGGATTACCCATGGGCCCCGTAGTAGTTTGTTTTTGTGGCTTATATTTAGGATTCTAATAGGGAATCAAAAAAGCAACTACTATGGGGCCTATGGGTAGAGAAGTTACAAGTACGGTTGAGGAAGTCCCAGGCAAGGTTCTCAAGTACGTAGCCCCGGCGAAACGGAATCATTCAGCATCAAGACAAGGGAGGAGGCTACATGTGCCTTCCAGAAATGGAGAATTAAGTAGGCTGGGGAGGGGTCTTGTACGGCCCCAAGATTCAACGAACGATCTTAACAATGTAACAAGTTCAGCTTACCCCATCCAGACCAGCTGCAGCTGATACCCACACTCTCGCAGTTTTCTGGCCTCCACCAACCGGCCAGCGTCCACGGTCTGCCATCGCCTGCCGGACTCAGCTGGGGGATTCTAGGGGTTGTATACTGAATCGACCTGTGATTCAGGGGATGTTTTACTTCCCTAGACCCCTAAACCTCTAAAGCCCTAAACCCCTAAACCCTAGACCTCTAAACCCCTAAATCCTAAACCCTAAACCTTGGAACGGTCTGGGGTTTCGGATCTGGGATTGTGGTTCGGGCTGCGGCATCCACGACTTCAAAGAGCCTCAGTGAGTGTCCATGTACTGTCATGTCACCAGGTTGCGATCGTGAAGCCAGCAAAACCAATACTATAGGGGTGTTAATAGATAGCATAGGGCTTTGGGGCACACGATGCTTTCATGTAATAAGGAACCCCAAGGAACAATATTTGTAATCATGTTGGCTTCTATATTGCCGGCAGATTCAGCATTGTCTTCGCTGCACGGGTTCTGGCGGTCCGATACCGCCTGCCTGTGCCTCAACATCCTTGCGATCCTCGATGATTAAAAGTTTAGGGTTTAGGGCTTATACAGAGAGTTCATGATGTGCTGTTAACCTGGTAAGCGATTAAACAAGACAGAACTCTCTTGAGTGTGGAGTGTAGAGTCTACACTTAACGATACTCTACAGCTTCGTTTTCAACGGCGGCAGTCAGAACCCTGGAGCAGAAAAGATGACAGGAACCTCATCGTTCACATAAACCAAACTTGGTAGAGTCGTCCAGGGCTTCAAGGGTTTAGGCTTTAGGGTTTAGGGTATAGGGTTTAGGGATTAGGGTTGCAAACAACTTACGGAACATGACCGGCAGCCACAACTGTCAAACAGCCCCCTTCCAAACACAACACAAACAAAGCAGCAGTGATAGAAGAAAGACTAATGTCACTGCCATAAGTGCTACCGTATGTGCCGCAACAGCAGCAGTAACCACAGCTGCTCCTGCAACTACGGCTAATGCTGCTGCGTCATCATAGCCGTTGTCGTCGCCATCCCCCTTGTCTGATGGTACTCGCAACAAGTTGTCCATCCTGGCGACGTTTTTACCTTTCATCTCTGGAATCTTCTTCATCGGATTAACCACCATCGCCTCTGAAGATATTGTCGCCATCATCGTCACCCAAACCATCGTCATCATCGTCATCCTCCTCATCACCATGATATTTATCATCAGCAACAGTTCCGTCATCATCCTCGCCCACATCACCAACTATCAGTACTTGTGCGCAAATGATGCGGCAATCCTTGTAACTACAGCGAGCGGCATATGAGACACCAATGCGAAGGTATTTTCTTGAGAAGTACTTCGCGCTCTATCAATCGAGAACGCTCGTAACAGCACGGCCTTTGGCCAGTCGCAAGCAAAAGCACGTCACTGTCCAGACCCTAGAGAGATGGGCCATGTCGAAACCGGGTCAACTGGGCACTTCGGGTATCTGGCACTGGAGTTGCCCAGACCTTCCAAAATCCCTAAATCAAGGACTATACCTCAAACAACAGTAGGGCCCCTGCTATGATTTAAGGTACGTTCCTTAATCAAGGACTTTACCTCAAACAACAGTAGGGTCCCTCATATGATTCAAGGCACGTTCCTTATGTAAGGGATTGTGGAAGGTCCGCATTGGAGAGACTGCGAAGTCGAGTAGTGGTGCAGGATGTTCAAACCCAGAGAGCCCAATACCCCTTCGATGAGGAATATACCTTAAGCCATAATATTAAGGCCCCTATAGTTTAAGGTAGACTGAATATACCTCAAATCATGATATTAAGGCCCCTATAATTTAAGGTAGACTCCTTAGTTAAGGGGTATTGGGTGCTCTGGAACCCTCTGTTCGCGCGAATGTCGGCGATTCCAGTGCAGGAACTCTGCGACGCCTGGGAAGCAAGCCTATTATCTCCTTCAGGGTCTAGGACTTGGATGACGTGGTCCGGTCGGCAGTCTCGCCGGAACATTAGAAAAACGGCTGAGACGACTCTCAGCAAGCTGAAGGCCTCTAGACGACCACCTCAGCCCGGGAGACTTCGCAGCAGCTTGCTGTCACAGGGAATTTGATAGCGCACTTCAAATCGGCGGGGCAGCTCACTTCCTGCGGGAGAGTCGGATTGCAGGGGCCTTTTATAATTTGAATAGGTTCTGGGGGTATAAACTCTAAACCCTAGAGTATATATTATATCGTAGAATTATAGAATAAATCTGAATAAGTGTTTTCGGACTACAAGGGTGCACGAGTTCAATTGTTTAGACGTCTATAGTTACTAGGCTCTTCAGGTATTAAGCTTGAGACATCGGCTTCTATTGAGAATCTGTTTGGAGTTGCGGAATTCTGGGCTTTAGCAGACCCTGAAGTGAAGGTGCTCAAGGGTTTGGACTTCAGGGGTAAGATGTGGTGCGGCTCCCGTACCAAACCTTCAATTCCACACAACCATGTAGGGTTCAGGCACAGCCGTTGAAACCGTCCATCGAGTCAAACATTGAGGTTTCGGGTTTCAGCGCCTTCCCGGGTTTAGGGATTAGGGTTTAGGGATTAGGGTTTCTATCGTGACCTGTTCCTCCGGGACTCAAAGAGACTGTGAGGCAGACATCAGATACCTGTGTGCGACCTTTATCTAGCTGCTCAGACGGGGTATAGACGTATACCTAAACCCTAAACTCCCAAATTCTAGCCCCTAAACCCCTAAATTCGAATCCCCAAACCCCTAAAATTCTCAACCCTAAACCCCTAAATTCTAGCCCCTAAACCCCTGAACCCCTAAACACCCTAGCTATAGCTCTTGCAAAAAGCCTATCGAACAGCGGGGAGCAGAACAAGGCAGGGAGATCCTAGTGAAGAGCATGATCCTGCAGATGAAGTAACGGGGTTTAGGGTTTAGGGGTAAAGGGTTTAGGGTTCAGGGGTCAAGGGTTCAGAGTTTAGGAGTTTAGGGTTTAGGGGTAAAGGGTTTAGGGTTTATGGGTAAGCTTCTAACAAAGGCGAACTTCCAATGCGACGTGACTAAACCTGAAATGCAACCATAAAAGTCCATGCAGTCCTGCACTCAAGGGCTCCAGATTCCAGTGGTCCCTTTTTCAAGGGACCCGAAGTTAGAGAACTACCCACTTTAGACCGCTATAAATATACCCTCATAGGCACCTTATAGAAACCCTTGTAGATCCCCTTATAAGCACTGCGGCAGTCAGGTCCTTGTGGTTTCGGAAGTAGATGTGTGCCGTTGACCAAGAGTCGATCACGCCCGCGAAGTCGCAATCGGCATCGCAGGTGTTCTTGCACATGTTCTCCTGGGTGTAGGGTTTAGGGTTTGGGTGGTCGTGCACATGTTCTCCTGGGCTTTGTTTAGGGTTTAGGGTTTAGGTGTTCTTGCACATATTCTCCAGGATTTCGTTTAGGGTGCAGGATGGAGGTTTTCGGAATTCTGGTCAAACCGTGTATGGTTGCTACTATGCTTGTCTCGGATACATGGATTCAAAGCGTTGGAGTTGTAGCATGAATTTTGAGCCTAGGGTCAGGGATGAAGCCCTCAACACCAAACCCTCAATCTTATCAAAATTAGAATAACTAGAACCTGGCTCCAAAGACCCTACAAGCCTAAAACCCTATAAAGCCTTAAGCCCTATAACCCCAAAACCCCAGACACCCTTAAGCCCTATAGCCCCAAACCCTATAAACCCTGAACCCTATACCCTAAACCGTTAAGACGCGTATACAAGGCATGGAACCCCATCGAACCCCGGAGCCATCGAAAGGGGCCAGGACGGAGGTCCGACAGGAGCGAAAGGCACCGAGAACGAAGAGCCAAAACCTCCCAACACCCTTATCAGCCCCAGTCCCAACACCTCAAACCCTAAACACTAAACCCTAAACCCTAAATCCCAAACCCCAAGCCCAAAACCGAAACACTAAAGCTTCGGTCGTACGCTGAAACCCTAACCCCGAAACCCTAAACCCCAAACCCTAAACCCTAAACCCTAAACCCCAAGCCAAGGCCACGGGAGCCAAGGGGCGTTCGACAAGCTCGAGGGCTCCCACTCATTGGATTTGATGAAAGGGAGGGAGATCTGAGCTCAAAGTTTAGGGTTTAGGGTTTAGGGTTTAGGCTTAGAGTTTGGGGCTTGGGGTTTGGGGCGGTTTGGGGTTTAGGGTTTGGGGCTTACGGCTTAAGGCGCAGCCGGTGTAATATAGGGGCCTTGATACTTACGAAGCATAAGAGATGATTTCGGTAGCATAGGGTGTTCTGGCACCTTAGACTTTCAACAGTGAGGAATCCAAAAACAAACAGTATTCCGAGGTATTGAATTGGGCTTCTACTAACATGACAGCAGGTGCCAGGCATAGGAGGGCTTTCCAGGAGTCTCGAAGTTCCGGGCTTCATGCTGAGGGTTTCGAGGTTCAGGGTTCCCTAGGGGTTTAGGGTTTTGGGGTTTAGGGTTTGGGGTTTAGGATTTAAAAGGTTTGGGGTTTAGGGCTTGGGGTTTTAAGAGTTTGGGGTTCAGGGTTGGGGGTACCATGGGTACCATACCATACAAGGGCGTCACGGCACTGCGCAAGCACCTATGGACGTTGAAAGATAGCTCCCTCATAGCAGATATAGGGCATGTTGCGTCATCGGGGGGGGGGGGGGTTGTTACATGTTGCTATAGTGGCCTATTGTAACCCCAGCAGGATCATGGGACTTGGCAAGCACGTAAACACCAAATCCCAAAAGAATACCCTAAGAAGAGCTGACTGCTTGACTGCTCATTTGCCATTCCGGGACCGGGACCTGGGACAAGTGGGCTGCAAAGAAGATGGCGTTGATTTCTCCTGCCCGTACGGCCCAAAACCCTACACCCTAAACCCGAAACCCTACACCGCAAACCCTTAAACCCTCAATCCTGAATCCTAAACCCTCAAGCCCTCAATCCTAAATCGTAAACCCTCAAACCTTCAATCCTGAATCCTAAACCCTCAAACCTTCAATCCTGAATCCTAGACCTGGCTCTGGGGTTCAAGGATTTCAGGGCTCCGAATCTTCTGGGTCCTTGCCCAAAGGTCCTATGCACTGTTATGGGCGAGACTCCCCTAAATCACGGTTTAGGGTTTAGGGTTTAGGGGGGTAATATCCCCCTGTGGTCCTTGCATGGCTATACGATACTGGGCCCCAAAACCCATTCAAGCCCCTAGGTTACTCTTCATACTACTGTTCGCGATGGGCACACTGTCACTGCACCCTGAACCGCAACCAAGTCAAACGCCCAAATGCCCAACAACATCGCCCTTTGAGAGCTCCGGGCAAGGGTCCTTCAAACCAACCCGGGTGTTGAATGCTAAACCCTGGGCCCTAGCTCTCGATACCTGATCCGTATAAACCCTAGTGACCGAACCCTAAACCCGAAACCTTATTGACCACACCCTATCAGTAAACTCTCAATCCAGGACCCCGAACCGAAACTCCTCAATGTGGCGGTTTCCGCGAGAACTAGGACCACAAAAAGGGGTTACTAACGCCTTGCATGGTATGGCGTACCGAAAGTCTCCACTGAGTTGGTTTTTTCGACAAGTTTCATATGTATGGTCCTATATAATCCTACAAGGTAACCCGGAACAGTGATAGAGACTATAGGTGACGGTCCAACAGCCGGAACATTGAAGGTGGCTTTCCCCACTATGGATTGGCGCAGCTCCTTCGTGGTACATGGTGACGACCGGGAACAGATTCCTCAGCGGAAGCAACCCTTGTCCCAAAGCCTGAACCCTAAACCTCTAACCTCCAACTTCCCAACCCTAAATCCCGAACCCTAAGCCTCTAAACCCGAAGCTCTGAGCGGTTTGTCATCAGGAAGTTCATGCATATTGCAAGTCCCAAAGAGCCCAGCTGCCTGTCTAGAGGCGACACTGATCTGTTGATACTATGATGCTCATATACTTGATTGTCCAAAGAACAGTACACTAATACATACTAGTATGTGATCGCAAAAAAAACGAGGCGCGACGGGCAGAGGCAGGGCAGGTAGGGGCAGGGGCTTCGGAAGGGCACAGGGACGAAGCTGGCGTGGACACGACGGAAACAGAAGCAGGCGGACCACTCCGGCTCTGGTCGCCTACTTACCTAAAGTCTCTATTGTAGTTCTTTTTTCGGATTACCTTATAGGATTCTTAACATAGTAATGGTCAACCCAAAAAAAGGAACTACAATGGAGACTATAGGTAGATAGGTTTTTAGAAATGCATGAAGGCAGCATGTATGGGCTCTCATTTCTATCAGTACCCCCAAGCGTAATCGAAGCCTTGTAGTAAAGATACCTAATATCATGTATTTCGTCTAGCCCCCTAAACCCTAAACCCCAAACCCTAAACCAAAATTTAGGGATCACTTTTCGGAAGGATCTCGTCAGCTGCTGCTGCGGCGTCAAACGCACGGACTGAAGGTTTGGTCTTTTAGGATTTGCGCTTGTCGGTGGTAGGATTAGTGTAGGGGCCTTAATAATTAGGATAGGGCTGGGGCCCATTGTACTATAATTATGATAAGGAACCCCCCAAAATAGTATAGGTATTTATTTAGGCCCCTATATACGGGCTCAGGGTTTGGGGGTCGAGGGTTGACGGTCGGGCTTCAAGTAATCGGGTATACTTTGGGGCTCAGGGCGGAGTAGGGCTTTCCCGAAGGGTCCATGGCCCATATGGACCAAAGTATTCTTATAGGGACTACTTTAGGGCCTAAGTATGTGCTATATGATTACATGGGTAATTCTCTAAATTAGGGCGCCTTCTTTAGATCCCCAAAATAGCATGGCACCCTTTAAGACAGGGACCCTAAACCCTAAACCTAAAACAACGGGGCCGTAAGCCCTAAACCCTTAAAAAAGGGGCTCTAAAAGCACCCTTAAACAAAAAAAGACCCTAAACCCTAAACTCTTAAAAACAAAAAAAGGAACCCTAAACTTCCTTAAAACAAAGGGGCCCTAAACCCTAAACCCTCAAAAACAAGGGACCCCTGAAAGGGGGCCGCCTTGTGAGGCACCTGGGCTTGACGAGTCGGCTTGTAAGTATGCGTAAACTGATGGAGGGCCGCGGGTAACATAGAGGCCTGGTATGTGAAGGATTTCGGGGGGTAATATAGGGGCCTTAATGATTAGAACAGGGTTTTGGGGCCCACACTATAATTATACTGAGGACCCCCCCCCCAAAAAAAAAA
>CAJNDV010036384.1:12419-22729 GCA_905221635.1 Symbiodinium sp. CCMP2456
CCCACATTGATTACGTACATTCGGGAACCCTATGGATGCTGGGGCTAACTGCGCTTCCGAACACAGTGCCGCCCAGCTTGCTTAGCCATCCAAGACATAGTACCATCACGCTTGGAGGTGTCCAGGAACCTCGATCGGTAGCAGGGAAGTGACATCATGAATGTCGGTCGCTAAAGCCTATGAACCCTATAAAGCCCTATAAGCCCTAGTCTAATTATAACGAATTTCTGGAGTATTGGGGCTGGTTCGGTTCTGAGGGTGTTCTTTCCCGGGGCTTCTGAAAGGGTCTCTTTACGGGCTTCCTTTTCTTGGTAGGGTTCTTGTGGGACACAGGGTGTTGGGATTAGACTTTCCGGGAGTTAGGGAAGAAGTGTTTCACTTTCTTAAGTCAGCCGGCTCTGAAGCCGTCAGTGTGGTTCAGAGATCCCTGTGCTTGGGTCTCTTCTTGCAGGGTTTAGGGTTCAGAGATCCCTGCGTCTAGGTTTCTTTCTGGGGTTTAGGGTTTAGGGTTCTGAGATCCCTGCAGAGATCTTCGGGCCCAGCTATCTCTGGGGCTTAGGGTCCCATTGTTTCTAACCCACAAAACCCTAAACCCTAGACACTAAATATTCTTAAGCCTCACCCGACTGGCGAGCCAAAATCACAACTAAGCCTTCCATAACCCTACTACAAGCCCCGAAAGTACCCCAAAGAAGGTATCAAGCTTGGAAGAAAGCCTCCGGCTTGGTGTAGGGTTTAGGGTTTAGGGTTTAGGGTTTCAGGGTTTCAGGGTTTCAGGGTATCAGGGCCGAGGCGCCAATGCCAGCCCATGCCGTCAAAGCAGGAGCCTCGATGCCATCCTTGGTTCTTGATCTCAGCCTCGGATTTCGGGTCTCAGGCTTTCGGATGTGAAGGTTATAACATCGGGGCCTTAATAATTAGAATAGGGTTTTCGTAGAAGTAGTTCTGAAGGAACAACAAGTGACAGCATTCCGAATCCGAACCCAGAAAGCCCCCACACTCGCCCAATCAATTCAGATTCCGCTCCAAAGCACCCAAGCTTGAGAAGTACTGGGGTTTGCGGCTGAAAAGTAAGTAATGTAGTTCATAGGGTTTAGGGTTTAGGGCTAATGTAGTTTATGTTTGCGGGAGTATATGATTATCAGTTACATGGAACCTTACGGCGGTTGGAGCATCCTTAACTAGCCTCTGAGCGCAGCCACCTACATGGTGGGATTTCCTGCTAAGCAAAGCCCATAGCACCCATAAGCCAGCAACCAGCGTTTAGGTACATGGGCACTCAAATTTGGCTGCAGCCTTATTATAACCCCGCTGCAACCCTCATCCCTGAACCCTAGAGACCCTAGGCCCTAGAGGTGCTGAACCCTGAACCCTAACTCTATTGGTAATTATTTAGGCCCCTATATTACGCCCTCAACTCTGCACCCCACAAGCTGGAGGCCAAGATCTCCGAGCCTCCGTCAAGGGCAGAGTCATGGAGTTCCTCCCATCGAAGCTGGTTGGGTTGACGATGAGCCTGGATGCCGGGTTGTTCGCGGGCTTTCGAACTTAGGGAATGTAGAGCTTATTGGGTTTTGAGGTTTTGGGTCAAGAGCCGGCGGGGATCAAGGTTCGGGTGCCAGAAGCTTAGCTTACATGCGATGGTTATGGAATCCTTAAGGGACGGGGTTCTCAGGGGGGTATATAACCCAGTAATCCCCAAGTCTCCCTAGTACTCCCTTAGGTTCCCTAGAGCTCCCGAAGACCCTCCCCCCTTGAGATGGCGTGAAGTTAGGGTTTGTGCTCGCCTGAGCAGTGCCTGCCTTTGCGCTACAGCGAGGAGTCCTTAAACAGGTGTAGTCTGTGATTCGGCTCACAGAACGCTCCTGCTTCGCAGGTGCCCCTAATGTCCGGTTGGAGGATCCGAGCCATAAACCGGGACGATCAGCAAAGGGAACTGCGGATGAGGGTCCAGGAAGCATGTAAAGCCTTGACCCTGAACCCTAACCTCAGAATGCTGGACTTACGCATGCAGGATTTTGTCGACGTGGGAGGCTTTCTAGGGCCCTACGATCGAAGAGCCGACCGATTCCGTGGGCGCATGACATAGACGTTCGAGGGTTGAGGGTTTAGGCTTTAGGCTTTGGGTGACAGGCAGGACGCACTATCCCTGGCAAAACATCTAAGCACAGTTTCCAAAACAAACATGGAACATCCTTTACAGCGTCTGAAGAGGGCTTCCAGAGACAAAGCGGTCCCCCATCGCAGTATCTCCCATTGTAAAGCCCCTCCGTAACAGACGAGTCCCTACAAGGTGGACTACTGGGCTCTGGATACTGTATGGTCTACTTACGATGCCAGGATCAGAAACCCTGTATACAGGCAAGGAAGCTCGTAGGGCCTCAACCCTAGAAACCGAACTGCCCCGGAACAGGAAACTTTTGTGCTCCAGGAACCCACTAAAGCATTCTAGCCAGAGCTCGAAGAAGCGAGCCGAATCAGATAGACTGTGTGCACTGCAGCCCACAAGCGACTAAGAAGATGTTTTGGGCTCTCATATCAACCACAAGACTCATTTACAGCACCCACGAATAAATGGGCTGTTGGGCTGTTCCACGCCGAAAATAACACCCGAGCATCAGCTCGACAATGCCGAATGCACTCGGGGAGCGTTGTGCCAAGAGCTGCCGTCTCATCCTGGCAAGTCCCGCCCGAGCTCAAACAAATCCATTTCCAGTTTGAGTGTGCCGAAACCCCAGCACAGAAGCCCTAGACAGCCCTAAACCCTAAACTCTAAATCCTAAACCCTAAACCCTAGACACAAACCCTAAACTCTAAAGCCATGTAGTAGGCTCTTTGTAGGAGATGGAGCAGCAAGGAGCTTTCAGGGTTGTAAGGTTTGGAGGGTTCTGGGGTTGAGGACCCACTTATCCATGAAGTGAAGGCCTCTTCCCACCCGGTTTAGGGTTTAGGGTTTAGGGTTTAGGGCTCTGTTCAGAATTATAGTAGAAGCCCAAAACTTGAAAACCCAATAGCCTCAACCCTTCAGAGTAATGTATAGGGAATCCAAGCACTATTTGTCCTTCATCCGGTTTCCAACTTTGTGGGGTTTACTATAGATCCTTGAAACTTACAGACCACCCAACACCCCGCGCCCCTAAACTGCAAGCAATCCTGAGTCCGGAACTCTAGAGACAAGCACCCAAGCTAAAAGCCCAAGCGGGCCCCACCATAGCCCAAAGGGCCTACCTCTACCCGATCCCCCTTGTGATGCGGAGCTAGTGCCAACCCGGGTTCTTAGAGTTTAGGATGCAAGACTGTCTCTACCAAGTAATAACTTCATGGCAGGCCGCGGCAAATTACTTCACACATACGTCCGACAAACGTCTCCAGGTTCCAAAACCAACTCGCAAGTTGTGCAGGCACGAAGACTCTGCATGAAAACCCCACAGCTTTCAATCGCAAGGCTACTAATTGTGAGTGCCTACTGCCACTCGGGATATTTCAGCTCTAAGCTGTATAGACCCTATATTATATGCCAGAAAACCGAGACCCCTAAATCCTAGTTCCACACTTGAACCTTGTGAACCCTGATTCTTATAATGACCCAAAGCCTATGCCCTAAAACCTGTGAACCCTGAAACCTGCAACTGCACCCTAAGCCTATCTGACCCCTACATCCGAAACACCGAAATCTAAATCGGACAACAACTATACATGAAACTCTAGAACCTATTAGCCCACTAAGCTTATCGGCGCTAAACCTCGTGAGAGGCTTCCGCCCACAGCAACTCGTATAGCAACCCTTATGCGAAGCCTTATCTTGGCTGATCAGTAGCTTACTGGGGAAATGCAAACAATGTACTTTTGGGGGCTAGTTATATTACAATAGGAACCCAAAGGCAACAACTCAAAAACATCTACCACAGAACAGCCTAGTTCTTCTAAACCGAAATGGGACCTAGGCGCCTTCTCCCCGGAACAGAGGATCGATCCAGAGCGAAAGGCCACGTCCAGGTTCGCCGTTGTCTCTTCGATGGTGCTCGGAGCCACCTGTGGTCTCTGTGACGATAAGGGTTCGATAAGCTCTGAGTCTTTAGGTGGGGATTCGGGTTTAGGGTGTTTCGGCCACCTTTAGTTTAGGGTTTGGCCAGGTATCTAAATTGCTTTGACCAGGTGGAGGGCTCTGGGGCTGGAGAATTTGGGCTTCATGGTTTGGTGGGGACTGGGGCTTCAGGTTTTGCAGTTTAAGCTTGCTCAAGCCTTGGCACCTGCAAGTGAGGGCTTTACGTTTCCTGTCTTGAGATTCAGAGATCAGGGCTTTACAGTAGGGCCACAAGACATCAAATGTCCCACTATACTTGTCCGCCTGAAACATGCAAGAATGAAGGAATCCCTAGTAAGTGGAGGCTGGAGGCTTGAAGAACACGCAAAACGAGTGCATGCATCCTTTGGATTACGCCTTATTCTTTCAGAACCTTCAGGAATTTGGTTTGGGGATCAGCGCTGCGGCGGACTCGTGTTCAAGGCTCTTGCTTTCAGCTGTGTTGTAAATCGGCAAGAGGGTTTGACGACTGCCCATCAACTTAGGAATAAGCGGAAGCCCGGTGACCGGACTCAAAATAATCCTTGCTATACCCTAAACCCCTAAACCCTAAACCCTAAACCCCAAACCAAGATAAGCGTTGAAGATCGGGGCTTTAAGCTCCTTAGGCCATGTCAACCACCCCAGGGGCGACTTGGGATTCAGGGCTTCTGGGTTTGAGGTTTGAGGGTTCGGTAGAGCCTTCAATCCTACCGCCCAACATGGGAGTTTCCGAAAATAAGGGGTACCTTATTATTTTGGGGGTCCTGAAAATAAGGATCCTACTATTTAGGGTACTATATTAGGGTCCTCTATTTTCGGAAACCCCCCATCCAGAACATCATGGAACCCTAAGAGACTCCTACTGGAAGCGTTAAGTTGCGGTTTCAGGCACCGGCTTGGCTGTAGCCCATTGCATCTGCTCCTCCGAAGGGCAGCGATGGCGAGGGCGGCATGGATTTAGGGTTTAGGGCTTGATGCAAGACTTTGGGATGTGGGTTTGGGGTTTAGAAGCCTACATCTGCAAATTGGAAATTACCCGCAATCACACACTCTCAACTGTAGGATCAAGATTCTAGGGTGCTGTGTTCAGGATTTCCTTCGGTTTTGCTGCTGGGACTTCGCAGCCACAAGATCAGTGTTGACGTAGACGATCTCCGAACCAAGGTGCGTTCCGGGTAGGGTTTCCTGGACCAATAAGGAACGATGACTTAATTAGGGTTTAAGGTTTAGGGCTTAAGGCTTAGATAGGCTTAGGGTTTAGGATATCGTTCGACAGTTTGGGTCTAGGGTTTAGCCCTCGAACCAGACGTTACGCTGCACTCCGGCCCCATCCAGTTGCCAGAGCATCTCTTGCTAGTGCATCCGCGGCCCAACCATGCCCAGCCATGAAAACGTCCCACAAACTCCGTCCGTTCCACAAAACATCCATGTGCCAACCATGATAACGTCTCCACAAACTCCGTCCGTTCCACAAAGCATCCATGTGCCAACCATGATAACGTCCCCACAAACTCCGTCCCTTCCACAAAACATCCATGTGCCAACCATGATAACGTCTCCACAAACTCCGTCCGTTCCACAAAACATCCATGTGCCAACCGGGATAACGTCCCCACAAACTCCGTCCGTTTCACAAAGCATCCATGTGCCATGACTTCACAAAAAACGCACACCAATTCATAGAGCCGAAATTCGGCTAAAATCAGCCTACCAAGAGCACATCACCAAAATCATCCGAGATGCACGGAGTCCCACGCTTGCCAAGCAAATCGACTTCAGGGCACTAATTTTTTAAAAATAGCCACCTTGACTTAACGACGTTTCTGCTGCTGCGACCCTGGGAAAGTGCTGCGCCTGCCAGCAAAAACGAGCTTCCGCTAAGCCGCTTGGAACACTGGCTGCGGCACAACGCCCGGTTCGAACGGGGTTTAGGGTTTATAAGGGTATCGTTCGACAGAGTGCGTGGTATTATTTGAGCAAGGTCGCTGGCTACTGCCAGATTGGAGGCTCGAGAAGGACTACTTGGTCTTGCAGGGATATGAGTCTTCGCTGCAAGGGTCCATCTACCCGTATACTATATTCCTATAAAGGGGTTTTTCTGTAGAAAACCTAAACTCTACCCATAGGCCCCATAGTAATTCCTTTTTGGGGTTCATATTTAGAATCCTATAAGGTAATCCCAAACAGGAACTACTATGGGGCCTATGGGTAAACTCTTTTTTTGGGACACTTCGGAGTTGGGCAGTCAGGTCCTTGGGCAACGGGTCGTTGCCACTGTAGCCCACCACGGTGATGCCGACCCCAGATGGCTGTCCACCTGGGCCCCTAAACCTTAAATCCCTAAACCCTAAACCCCTAAACCCTGAACCCTTAGACCCCTAAGCCCTGAACCCTAAACCCCTAAACCCTAAACCCTAAACCCTTAGACCCCTAAGCCCTGAACCCTAAACCCCTAACCCCAGATGGCTGTCCACCTGGGCGGCAAGAGGGGCTGCTGAAACAGGTAGGTTGCTTCCTACGGTCTTTCCTATGCTGCCAAGTTACCCTTCGTGGTGTAGAGCACAATCGGCTTGCTCTTGGTGTTCCCTGTCTCCTCCTCGGTCCATGCATAGCCCAGATGAGGGTCGCACCTGATTCGGGCAGAAAGTTGTGCGCCGCAACAGAACCGAACTCGAAGGAAGCAGTGCCCCCGTGGTGTGAGCAAGAAGAACATGAGAGAATGGAAAAACCTAAGCCTGCTGGTTCTACCGTTGACGAACGTTACTGAGAATTTTCAAAACGCTGACAAAGTGACGGCGTGTAGCAGCCAAACCTGATGAAGTACCTGTTCCTTTACGTTGTCACATGACAACAGGCGTCCAGGCCTTCGAAGTGCTCTCGACTGAAATACCCTGGTTCCAAGGAGCCCGAAACTTTGTGATCTTGAGCTCTAAGCCTACATTTCGCACGGAAAAGCCTGGCATTGAACCCCAAAGCCCTAAGCCCCTGTCCTGGACCCTGCACCGCATGGCAATAGTCGTCACAAATCTGCCGTTGTGTTTGAAGGGGGAGGGGGCGGCAGGTCCTCATGTTGATTTCCTACTCTTCTTTGTGGTCCCGTAAGAAAAATGTTGGCTACAGGAGGTCTATATTCAAATGATTATGCATGTACCGATGTCTGAATTGTTGCCTAAAACATACGATTCCATATCTCTCTCTCTCTATATAGATATATATGTATATACAGAGAGAGAGAGAGAAAGAGAAAGAGAAAGAGAAAGAGAAAGAGAAAGAGAGAACAACAAAACTAATTTGGGGGGTCGGGTCCATATCTCGAGTTCCTTCTATCCTTGAAAGGCCCGTGTTAATAAACTAAGAAGATGTTCGTTTTGAAAAAAAACAGGGTTTTATCTACACCCGTATATGTCTGTACATACATGTACTCTCTCTCTCTCTCTCTCTCTCTCTGTCTCTCCTCTCACTATATATATATATATACACACACGTAACTACACAGGCACACTGTATCCCCCCACCCCCCAGCCACCTCCAAAACAAAAACAAACTCCCAAGTTCGCTCGAGGGCGCTCCGCAGCATGCTTGTGCCATCCCTTGGATTTGAGAGCGTCCTCGCCCATTGGCAGCTCCTGGGTGCTCTTGCTAGGTAGTATTCTTAGGGGTACCCCTTAAAGGGTACCCCTTCTGAACCCTACTATATCCCCAAGGGTCCCCCAATCCTAGCTCCCACTTGCCGATCCTCTTTTCGGGATGAGGAACTTAGGGTTTAGGTCTAATCAAGATATGGGGCTCAAGACTTCAGTTCTTATCCTTGGCTATAGTTAAAGCTTTGAGGTCGGCCTTATGTTTCCCTGTATCGTACACAGCAGCGTTGAGCGTTGGGGGATTCGTGGCGCCGTGCTTGAGTTCCGTCTTGAGGGATTAGGCTCCGTTTTCGGATGGTTGATGAGTTCCGGCGTTTTTGGGGTTTAGTGTTTAGGGTTTAGGTTTTAGGGTTTAGGGGTGCAGCACGTCTCGCTCTTCAGAGTGCAAGAGTTTCAGGGTTTCTGGTCTCAGATGCAGGGTTCAGAGATGGGTGCGCTTTTCGACCTTGGACGGCCCGTGAATCAAGCCAATGTCTCAGACCGAAACCTTTATATAATTGTATGTGGCCATACTACAATACTACTATAAGATTACTATACCTATGAGTACAATAATCCCGTCATCTTGCTATAATTTGGAGACGGGTCCCATTCCGAGGACACCTCCCAGTGGAAATCGCAGAACTGTCAGAGCCTGCGGCCCTTGCAGTCGATATTCTCAGACACTCCGCTTCTCAGCCACTTTGCAAACATCTCGAGATCCCCTAAGCCTAAGATTCCTAAACTAGCATACCATGGATACGACACTATAAAGTTTAATACAATATACTATGCGACACTAAACAACATGGGGATTTCCGAAAATAGGGACCCTAATATAGTGCCCTAAATAGTAGGATCCTTATTATAAGGACCCCAAAATAAGGTACCCCTTGTTTTCAGAAACTCCCACATGGCTTCAATATACTATGATACGGTGACACGCGATGACCCCCAAAATTCAAGAAGGCTCGGTCCGAAGAGATGCAAAGTCCCCAAGAAGCCCTGCAGTCTTTCAGGTGTGTACTATCACAAGAGACCAAATTAAGGGTTTAGACTGCTTAGAGTTTAGAGTTTAGGTTTTAGGGTTTAGGGCCAAAGTTTAGGGTTTACAGTTTAGGGTTAAAAGTTTAGGGTTCAGACGCCTAAAAGCACTACAGTAACTTAGCTTGGCCCTCCTACCGAATGAAGCCCGGTGGCAGTGTACATCAGAAAAGTGCGCTCAAGGTGTTGACCTGCATGCCGGCCGTAAATCACTCAACCGAAAAGGGAAAGTTCGCATAATTCACTACAACCCACAGCCCTTTAAACTCGAGTGAGCTAGAAGACATTCGTCTGGAATCACAATAAAAGCGTGAACGCTGGTAACACCCATACCAAGCAGGCCTACCCCAAGAGGACTCGGAGCACAACTTGACGACCTACCTGGACCCTGAGTGAACCCTACAAGCGTCGGTTCTTTACGGTCCATGTAAGCCCTAGACCGACGAAGGTTAGTCTCCTGTCGTTCGTCAGCAAGCTCCCGAGATGACAAGGACTATCCACATAACATGGGTTTAGGGGTTAGCGTACAGGGCAATGAGAGGGGCATACAAGGGCTAGAAGGGGATACTGCTACGAATTCCTGAGGCCTCTGCATTACCTGCGTACTTGCACCATTCCTAAAAAGACCGAAGGGTCAGGTGCTCAGATTGACAGCCCTGTTTCCCGCATACTTCGTTTGTTTCGATTCGGAACCCTGAACCCTAATGAAACGACTAGGTTTTGGTTTTGTTTTGTTTTTATAATAAAATTACTGTAATTTAGATAGAAGAGATGTTATGTATAATGATGCACCAACAGAGGTAAAAGAAGTAAAGCCCTGAAGCATTCTAACCCTAAACCCCTCAAGCCCTAGAGCCTTCAAGCCCTGGAGGCCTAAACCCTCAACCGCAGACCCCATCCTAAACCCAAACCTCCATGGGGAAAAAACAGAAGGGTAGTTCTCTAAATTAGGGCGCTTTGTGGGTCCCCAAACTAGTACGGCACTTTTGCAAAAAGGGCCCTAGACCCTAAACCCTGAAAGGGACCCTAAGTTGTTCTTAAGGAGCCCTAAAACCCTGAACCCTAAACCCTTCAAGATCCCTTTAAGGAGCCCCAACAGGGACCTTAACTTCGAGAACTACGTAAAAATAAAAAAAAAACATCACCAACACCCTAAACCTTAAGCCCTAAGCTCCCTTGAAACCCTAAACCCCTAAAGATCCCTTTAAGGAACCCTCTAGATCCCTTTTCAGGATCCCTAAAAAGGGACCCTCACACCCAACCGGCTGCCTCCGAAGTGGTCGTGGCCTGGGCTTTCAAGTAACCAGGGGGAAAAAAGTATAGACTTTTACTTTATAATGGTTCCTTTAAAGAAAGGTCCCCACAAAAAATGTATCCCTAAACCCTAAACCCTAAACCCTAAACCCTATTAAAGTATGGTACTCCAAAGCCCAGTGGCCCAAACTCAGCGTGCTTCCGAGCGAGGCAGCAGCTCCCGAGGCCAAAGCGGCACCTTAGGGTTTAGGGTTTAGGGGTTAGGGGTTTAGGGTTTAGGGTTTAGGGGTTTAGGGGTTTAGGAGTTTAGGAGTTTAGGAATTAGG
>CAJNDV010036385.1:0-15533 GCA_905221635.1 Symbiodinium sp. CCMP2456
CGCTCTTTCTCCTGTCTGCAGTGTGGGGGGGGGGGGGGTGCAGCTAAAGCCGCTGAAAGAAAGGGAGTCCTTCCCTTCAAGTCCTGTGGAAGATAGCAAAGCGGTGAGATGGTTGTGGTGGCCGTAAGGCGGCAACGAAAAAAGCAGTCAAGCAGAACGTTGGCTGTTCGTTGGACATGAGTTGCTTGCTGGCTATCACTGTCGCGTAGCGGGGAGCATGACCTCTTGGCAAGCAGAAAATGTGAGAGAGCCTCACTTCCTGAAGGCAATGGCCTCGTGGGGCGCATAGTCATGGAGGCGGCTGCCAAGCATTTGTGTCCGGTCACGCCACTTGACTCGAAGAGGCACAGCTGCCTAGCTACACTTTGCTCTGGCAGCCGAAGTGTGCGGTGGAAGGCTGCATCATACGAGAGGATACCGAGTGAAACAGCCATGTCGCCCTGGGTTTTGCCGCTGAAGGTTAGAGCTGGGCGGCAAATCGCCCGTCGTCTTTGATCGGGGATTCTCAGCAAGCCAGCTGAAACTAGCTGCGAAACGGTGCCCTGGCTGGCTTAAGCGGCTTCAGGTGTCGGGCTTACAAAGTCCAGGGTGGAACGGAGCTGTTGGTTCGACATTACTTCCGAGAGTAGCCGGAGCGTTGGTGACCCCAAGATGGCTTGACCAAGTCCTCAAGACGGTCGGCCCCCGCCCAGAGCAAATGTTCTTGACCCCGCAGCGCCACCGAGGATCGCCAACATAGGTCTCTTTGTCAATGCCGGTGCGCGGGCATTCAACATGGTGATTTGTGCTGTGCTAGGGCTAAAGCCTCGCGCCACTGCATTGAGGCAATTTTCACAGCTGCAAAGGTTTGCGTTCAGGTAGGTCTGCATTGCAAGCAAGCTGTACATCCTCAATGGGTCCGGCTTGGAACTTCAGAAAGAGCTGCTACAATCTGGCATTTCTTGTTCTGACACATGGTAGCAATACAATAGTAAAGGCGATTACAGTAGTAAGCTATGAGTGTGTATGAGCACTATTATTGACATGGCAGTTAGAGTTAGACTTATGGACACACGCACATGCATGCATACGTTCGTGCATATACACAAGCACTGCACATACACATGGACGTATAGTCACTTACCCATGTTCATATACATGCGTATACATTGTATGATGTTCTGGGCCAGTTGTTGATTTTGAGAACGGGGTAGCTGTCCGGATGTCCATCAGTATGAGTCCCCAGTTTGTACACCGACTTTGCAAGCATTGTCTCGTGTCGGGTGCAGCTGCAATTAAGGTCAGCTTTGCATCAGTCCTGACTACATCTTGGTCCACAAGGACTTGCTGGCGTCAGTCACTCTACCCAACGAGGGACAATGCCAAGCAAAAGCACTCTATTCACAGCGTAGATGTGGAAATAAATGGACGAGCCGATAAATTACATAGTCCACTCACGCCCCATGTCTCCTCCACCGGAAATGACCTTGCCGACTGCAGTCGTCATTGCTAGCTGTTCCTCCGACAACCAGCTTCGGTCTTGAACGCAATGGCTTGTATTCTTCCGTCTTCAAGGTGTGACTTTATTCGCAGCCTTCCAGGCCAAGAGCAGCATCCATGCCGGCCCATGCAATAACGTTCATTGCACGCGAGTGCAGTAGAATCCGTGCCGGCCTCTCCCAAAATCCCAGAGCGAGGCCTCTCCTGACTCAATGCGGGAGGTTCCTCGTGTCACAGCCCACATCAAGTCCGCAACTACGCCATCACGGATCTTTCTTTTCTTGACTTGAAGCCGCATATGGGAACAAACGCACCCTGCAGGAAGTGGCGAAGGATCTCATTGATGCCCTGAAGGAGAGATGCTGCTAGATGCCGGCGTTGTATCAGAACTTCGGGCTCAGTTCTTGAGCGGTTCATACTGGTCGAGTTGCATATCATTATCGCAGCTTCACGAGCAGGCGGCCGGTCGTGGGTTCATCACACTGTAACCCCATCGCTGGACCCACGAATTTGAAGATGGACGAATGGGCTTCAAGCAGGGTCACACACACGTGCACATCGGCAACCAAACGCTTTGCTGCAGAGGAGGCTGTCGGCATTTTGAATCCCACACGCGACTCCACCGAACATCTTGGCAGACTTGTGAACCAGAGGCCGCCTGTCTGCACTTCTCCAGGCTTGTCAGTGTCAAAGGTGCGGGAGAGCCACTGTATCGCACTCCATGTTGTTTTCTGTTTTCTTTTTGATTTTGATTTCTTGTGAAACAGGATCCAAAGAGCCCTCAACGGATTCGCCAGCACAGGCACTACGACCGCATCAAGAATATGATCGATACCTCTGGGGGGCAAGTTATCTGCGGAGGATCTACTGCGACTTGGCCTTGGGCCGGGCCATCACTTTGAGCCGCTTCAGGGAGCTACGATCCCCCTCCTCTCCCAAACCTCTGAGCAGTTGAAGCCGAAGATGCAACTCATGCAACTGAGTGGCTGCGCCCGGTTTCTCGAACATCAGACACCATCCAGATCACTTCAGAACCCCTCGATAGGCCCATTTACATACTCGTTGAAGAAAGCCGAGGCAGAAGCGGGGGCGGATGCGGCGAAGTGTTTCGTGCAGCATGGCATGCAACCAAGATGCTTCTGCTCTTGGTCTGGGTCCTGTTTTGTCATATGCCACCGGAGCCTTGACTATCCCCCAACGTTGCATCCATCTTGTGTGCCAGATGATGCGTACACTCAGGGCACAAGCTGCGGAGTTGGGTGGCAAGTTGTTCCGAGGGTTCTCGAGGAGCCGGAGAGTCTCTGATCGTTCCCTGCTCTGTGCACCAAGGCCGCCGACCATCATCGCGAGCCCGGACTTATCGTCACCTGCAATGGCCGAGGCATCGCGCGTCTGCACTGGATCATGGCAAAAGACGGCTCCAGAGTGATACGATACGTGCAGTCGACAGGCATGTGCATCTTCCATCTTTCAAAATTGTGCGGAATGATCTCTGCGCGCGGACCAGGAGGCTTTTGGACCCATGATGTCCGTGATGCCTGTGGATGATCTCGATTCGGCCATTGCGTCCTGTGCTTCATTCATAGTGAGAGTGGATTGGAGCGTTTCCAGTTTGTCCCGTCTTGGCACCGTGCGAGAGCAAACGTCAGACAAGTTTTCCATGCCATCATTGCTTGCAGCATCTTTCTGGCAAGCAGTCTCTGGTTCTTCCTGCGGAATTTTGATGGAGCGGGGTTTGCTGCCTTTTCCGGTTCAGTTCAGGCCAGTAGTTTAGGCATTTCGGCTGTCGTATGCCTGGAAGCTGGAATCATGTGTATCCCAGGAGTTCATCAACGACCGCGAGACACCACTGGCTCTGTACGTGTTCTCGCCGAGCAGCTGCCCTTCTGAATATGGCGAATCCGGCAAGGCTGTAGGAGTCAACGCTTTAGCGTGCGGCGTGCGGATTAACCATTTTCCAGCCATGCCTGCTCTGTGGCCTGTAGCCGTTTCCCTGGACCCAAGACCCCAAAGCTCGAGTGGCCGCACGACCCCAGGTTCACGGGCAAAGTATGTCATGGACAGGACCAACAGTGGAGGTGTGTGCATTAACGACGCTTGGACTCGTGAGCTGGGACTTGGACTTGAGGATTACAGCGTAGGCCCGCGCTTCGCGGGAGCTTGAAAAACTTCTGATAGACTTGCTCTCCTGGCATGTGGTGCTAGTCTCGGATCTAGCCAGTGACAAGACGGCTTTCGCCTCGTCTTGAATCTGCATCCGATTGTGACCTTGCTATCTGTGCTACCAGGATATTTCAGGCATGTTGACCCCCTTGATGAAGGGAAGTGCTTCATCAAAGTTGCCCAGTCTAGGCTTTCGTGCGCTCGGAAAGGGGGCTGGACTTCCGGGCAAAGTGGAGCACATTTGCTAGGTCAGGGCAACAGAATCGAGGCAGGCTGTACGAATGAAACGTGGAACAAGTGGGCAGGAACTGCACATTGCCAGATCGCACAGCACGAAGCGCAAGGCCAGCACTATCGTTGATATACTTCGTTATGGACTCCTTCGCCAATACCCTGCCAGGACGTGCCAGGTAGGGAGCCCGATGCTGATCCCGAACAATGTTTGTCTTGAGACTCGTAGTAATTACATCGTGAATATTGACTGAGGCTACATGAGGCTACGTAGGCTCCTGAAGTCAACATATCCCAGGACACGGCCATGCACCTTGCGAATCCCGCCCTTCCCTTCGGGGGCTCCGGGCCGAGTGGTTTTGGAGCGCACCTGGGCCGGGAGATCGTTAGAAATTCAGGGTTCGAGGGTTTGAGATGCAGTCCTTCGATGCGCCATCTATGTTTTGGGAGCTTTTTGCATCTCGGTTGGCTGGTTGAATCTTGGTCGACACATCGCCAAATGCTCAAAACGTGTTGTGGACTGTGGATTAGCCCGACGTACCAGGGCGCCAGGCGCTGAGCAGGAGCAGCATCCCTAATTTTGGAAGTGCACACGCCTCCCCCAATCCGCGATGCCCAGTGGTATACCGATTCCTGCTATGTTTCGGGTGAATCTGGATGCTGCGACGATCACAATCAAGCCCACAAAGACATCTCATCACAGCCACAGGATAGTGAGAAGTTTGCATGTTGTTGCGTGCGTAGCGAGAGCCTCGAGGATGGCACGGCAGAGAGACAGCGAGAGAACAGCTCATCGGCGGGTTTTGTCGACAGTGTCGAATTGAGATACATCGAGCTGAAGTCAGGTTATACGGTCGTAGACACTGGTACGCCTGTGAAACGGCATGGGTTCGGTCGAAAGTCCGAAGAGTCACCAAGCCCGTTACGAGCGTTAGCGCATGACCCGACATGCAATGGACTATTCAGACTATTCGATGCCTCGAGGTACCACGGGAAGCATGGATTCGACGAGCTCTCCCACAAGCGCGCCGCAACTCGCCGATATTCGCACCATCTAAGTCAGTTGTGCGTCAGGAGTCTCGGTGCACAGTCACAAGACACAGCGTCAACCCAAAGCAGTGCCGAGCATCCAAGACGCAAGCGCGACAGGTACTTCCAGAGTTGCGAAAGAGCTTTTGAGTCAGTTGTCCACAGCCTGGAAGTCGATGCCATGAGCACAGCTGCCTCGAAGCTGACGGACGACAGGTCAAGGTCAGGATATCGACAGGCTATGGATCACCGGCCACAGGATCTGAACAGACATGGCACCCGGCCCAGCAGTGGCATTACGGAAAACACTGTTTGTCGAGATTCCAGAAACTGTCTCAATGCGTATCCCCAGTCTTTCCGGCCCATCCGGCCCTTCAACACTCAGGGTCAAGTCCCTGTATCCTGAACAGCGAACGGCGAGCACAGGCCCTACAAGCCTGCCTAGACATTGCAAGCTTTTGTGATGTAAATAATCAGCATCGCAAAAAGCACCCGCAGCCGCCACCGAAGTTGCAGAGCCCCGGTAGAGCAGGCGTGCAGGTCTCTTGCAGTGTCGAGTGCCAACTACAGGCTGACGCATGCGCAGGGCTGGCAGTATTTGGCAATAGTACAAGTGCATGAACGCTGCGTTTTCGCATCTGCTGGGCCTTCCGCAAAACAAGGTGATGTCAAGGTCTCTTCGCCTAGATGTCGAGCGCTTCCCCCCGTACAAAGACTTCTGGATCAAGGTGCAGTGCATGCTGCGCTGAGAGTTGCAAACCCGATCGCGGAACAGGATCCCCGGTTCTCATCCTTGCAAGGGGTTGTGTGGTTTAATGTGGTGTAGGACCAAGACTTTACGTGGTCTCGACTCTTCAAGTTGAAGAGGTAACGTCTGAGGTCGACACGTTTCACGCTGCAGGAAAGATGGAGTGGTAATTACAGTCTCAGAAAAGATATCCAGACAAGTTGCTAGCAGATGTTCTTAGATCGTATCATCTTGAAGACTGAAGACCACAAAGTCGACACAGCTCAGCAAGAAAAGCCTGAAGACTGGAGGTGGTGAAGTTCGCTTGGGTGGGGCCTTGGTGCCCCTCTTGCGTGACGGCCGCTGCCTGGGTTCTTCTTTGTCGGTCATTTCTTGAGCTATGGTTCAAAAAGACGTGAAAGCATGCTGCAGTGTTATTCCGACAAACGCGCTGCACAGCGGCTGAAATTCTCGGCAGTGTCTGCTTGCGCTGCGACTGAACTATGAAGCTCCCCGTTCGAGATCTTTACTTTCGCCTCCATACCCCGAACTCAGGGGCAGGGTGAACATGCCAAAGAAGCACAACAGATAGATCCAGCTGTCCCACATGCTGTTTCCGAGGCTGCTGTCTCCCAACTGAGGCGCATTTGCCGATTGTAAGGTGCTGCGCACATGTCCGTGGCAAACAAGGGTTTGCCATTGCAAAGTTCTCAAAAGTTTTGAATTTCATGGAATCTTTACAATCTTTTGCTGTGGTGACCTTGGGCCGGAGCCAACGGCGTATCCACAAGGCCACAAGGTTTCCAGGCATCAGATCCTCGCCTGTCAGGGTCTGCATTTTGCGTAATATTCTTTCCCCAGATGTTCCAAGTCTGTCTGTGCCTCCTGTTCATAGCAGGGCCACGACGGTCAGGCCAGACGCCTAGTCCTTCCGATTCTGAACTCTGCATGGGCCAAAATCTTTTGAAAGGCATGTTTGAAGAGGCGGCGGTGCTGCAACCCTCATGGCTTGCTCAGAATCGGTGGGCCCGCTGAAGTCAGCGCTTTCTCGTGGTCTTCTGCTGTAGCAGAGAGCTCCACTGAGCAAAACCGGTGCACACGTGGAGACGTAGATTCTGTGTGACTGCTGGCTAATGGCACTACAAGTGCACGCACACTCACACTTGCCTGCATCCAAGGACACTGCATCGGCTGCAATCGACGGCTGCCCATGCTGCAAGGCAAGTTCCTGGTTCTTTTCCCAAATGTGTTTGCCACGCGGTCACTGAGCCAGAACTTGACCGACACTGAGGCCACCGGGCCTCCACGCATGTTGCAAAGGATTCTTTCATCACTGTTGGTCTTGCCTACCTCTACTTCTCCATGCAAAGTTCCCGGCAGGGTCGCAGGACCCCTGCTGGTTGTGCATGGCAATTGAAGCCTCTGGGGCCGTGCAGAGGCAGCTCGAGGCTTCGATGCGGCGGTTGTTGGCAAAGCTGCCCCAGGCTCGAACCAATCAGAGCGTCTTTTTGGCTTCAGGCGGAGCTAAGAGTTTCTAAAGGGAGTCACCGTCTGGGCTTGGTCACTTTGAGCAGGCCCAAATGTACCGCAGGAACTTGGGAAATCTTTGCAGAAAGCTGTTTCCAGTACACTCTACCGGTCGGATCTGCTGGGCATCAGCAACACGTACAAGAGCTGCGTAGCAAGAATAGGCCGGGTTGAATTTGCAAGGTCACCCGATCGCCACAACGCACAGGTAGTAGAGGCAAGAAATTCAGAACGCAAGTATGGATGCCTCAAGTTCCCATCATTCTACGTTTTAGGCTTGGGGGGGAGTTTTCGGTTTGGGGGGAGTTCTGTCTTTCTGATTCTGGCTTCTACCGCACGCTTGGTTACTGCTTATTACAGCATACTGTTCCAAGTGCATGTGCGGAGAAGGGAAGCATCCACGGAAACATGGGTCGGACGTGTTGAGAAGGGCGAAGCAGATGCCAGCTTATTCCCGCGACTTTCGAAGAGGCTTCCTCGCCGGAGCAGGCGGCTTCGAGGGAGGGCTGGTGATTCAGGTTTTCGTGTGCAGAGTCGCGGTCGCTGCTATCTCTTGCTGCGCCCATGAAACCTTAACTTCAAAGCCTCTTTGAGCTGCAGCTAAAGCACCAAGTGATGAGTCAGAGTCTGCGCGGTCCCGACGCAGTACCCTCAGCCCGCAAAGCTTCTCAGGGACTCAGGGCGACCCCCGGCAGGTCACCCTGCATATGGCCAAGTTGGATACCCGTCTCGGGCTGATTGCAGAGGCACCGGCCATGCTGTTCCTGGTCTGCCAAGACCCCTACAAACCTTTGGGTCTCTGGTGCCGCGGAGGAACAGATAGTCGAACTCGCTCAAGCCATGCTCCACAGTAATGGTCAGCTCGTGGAAGCAACGGTTGAATTTGCACCTGTGGCATCTGGAATGTGCGCAGTGTGTTATCGTGTAGCATCTGGTTCAAAAGCACCCCGGACATTCTGCTGAAAAGAGTTGTCGGATAGAAGCCAGGCCGCCAGGAAGGCTTCCCATCCTGTGTTGTGAAATCATGTTTCATGAAGGACCCAACGGTTGAAGCGCACTAGCGAAACTTGACAATTCGGAACTGGCTTAATGACAGTCTCTGTGAAGCAGCTCAGCAAGAGTTGGAAGTTTTGAAGTGTCGACGAAGCAAAAGAATCCGGAGACTGGTTTCTGGCATTGATCGGTGAGGTTGCGATGAAGAGTGCAACACGCGGAGTTTTGCTATCGCCTGTTTGTCTCGTATTTGCTTTGTGTGGAGCTCTCGTTTCATAGCTGCCCCAGCAATGCCGACCCCAGTCGCACCACAACGACGAAGAATCACGTTCGTCAACACCAGCGTAGTTTGCCCCCTGAAGCGGTTTTGGCCGCAAAGCAGCTAAATCTCCAGCCTTGCCCATCCCATAGTTCGCTCTACAAAGCGACTGCGACAGGAGCTGTCAGAGCTGCGTCGCTCAGAGCGGGATGTGAAGTCGATGAATTCCAGGGTGCAAGATCTGCAGAAGCTCCTCTACCTGCTCCAGGCCCCCACCCCTTCAGGGAGAGAGTGGTCTTCCGGTGTGGCTTGGGGCTGCAGCCTTAATCGAAAAACATGCGTCATCTGATCAACAAGAACAAACAACTTTCATCTGGGGGAGGGTGTTGATATCGGCCCGACACTTTTGAGTTTTCCCCCCATGGAATTACCAGTGAGAGCTCGTCAGCCTTCCCTCGAGGCTGAGGTCATCCATGTGGAGCAGATGGCAGCGAGCTGGGAGACGGTGCCTTGGGACCTTGGGCATTCCTCGTTCTCTCAATCGACAGGACATGCTGAAGATTTTAATGGTGCCAGGTGCTGAAGGCCGGCGAGCGCTCTAAGCTGCTTGGTTCGCCTTGGTCAGGTCTGGGTCGCGGCTTTGGCTTTTATCTTTGGATTTCGAATTGGACTTAAGAGTGGATGGAAGCCGCGGCCTTTGGGCTTGCTGCAGTGCTCAACTTGGTGAAGTTTCACGGAGCGTTTACGGACTGCTGACTGGACGAGACATTCCTGATTATCGTGAAAGCGTGCTGAGCACGCGCATGTTCTGCACACGCCGGCACTCTCACCCTGCCTCCTGCTCCTGCAGCACCAGTAAGTCGAAAGCACAAAAGACTCAGCAGACGCAACCATGAGGATGCATTGTGGCGTGTCGCGGCTCCAGAGTTCTGTCCAAACTATCCACAGGCAGCTGGATGAGCTTCTCGGTCTTTCAGTGAGGGAGCCAGTTAGGGAGCTCCGGCAGCTAGACTAACTGAGGCTTCAAAGATTGTGTAAAGGGAGTTTGCAGCTGAACAGTTTTGCTCGGTGTTCCGTTCAACACGTGCTCTTGTTATTCTGCAGACTGATTCAGTGATTCCCCTAGCTTATTTACAAGGCTTTGGATCGACAACCTTGCTGCAGTTGTGCCGCCCACGCCATGCCTCGAGTAGCGTGCATCACGCGATTGCGGTCGCAAAGGCTAACTCAGCAGGCAGTGGAGGGCGAGATGGGCGACCCGCGGTCAAATCCAGATTATGCACCCGCACACCTGGAGGCCTCGAGGGCTAAGGGGGTTACTAGGGATATTCTAACAGATAACGCATGTCGGGTGTTTGGGGCAGTGTTGGGTTTCCTTTGTGTGGTTCAGGTAATTGCCATTTTTACCTTCAACCTTCTATGCCTGTGCACTTCATCCGATACACGCGGACGTTAACGCTGACTTTGGCTTTGGAGGGTTTGCTTTGATTGTATGCTCGATCACTCATGTTAGTCATTGAGAGGTTCAGCTATTGCAGTGTCGCGCCACGCTGTACGTGGGGTAAATCTGAAACTTGATGTGCACTGCGTTGCACTGTAGTATCGAGGCATTTCTCATTCTCTTCAGTTCCGCCTGTATGAAGGGCTTCAGCCCCAGAGGCCAGGAACTTAGTGCTGTTGGCCGGTTTGGGTTTGTAAGGGGGCGCAATACCTATGCAGCAGCGATGCGGTTCTGAGTTTGGTGCACGTGCAACTCGCTGACGCATGGATTCGATGCGGGGTGTTGCCGGTTGCTTAATGAATTCGACCCTGTTAGGCGACGTTGGAGGCCATCAAGGAAGAGGGCACTGCCTCGGACCGGAGTCAGCAAACTTTGATAGCGCAGGGTGCTGCCCCGAAGCTTGGCGTCTTCTCAAGACAAGTTTCGGCTGCTCGGGGGGAACGTGGGTTGTTTGGCAAGAAGCAAACTGCAGTGACTGAGTTGTCTTCAATGGTTTCAACATTGCCTCAACCCAGGAACATTGAAGTGATGAGCGTTCTTCAAGGCCGTCTCCATTTCTTCCAGGTGCCAGGGGTGTTTTCATGGCATAGCAGCCGAGGCAGTGACAGAATAAGGAATGTCACAGAACATCTATGTAGCTGCTCGTGATCATGACTTTTCCCTGAAAAATTCCAATTTGTAAGCATTGGAACAGGGAATTCAGAAAACCGTGGCCATCGCACAAAACAGGTAGTCACGACTGAGCAGGATGTACTTACAGTTTCAGGAGAAAGGTATGCATAAGTCAACGGAATGGATTGCTACACGACTTGAGATTCGAGGGGTACTGATCCGACGGGCTCATGCAATCCGGGAACAGTATCTCAGCACCCGAGACGCAATCTGACGAAACAGCCAAGATGCTTTTGGAACCATGGGCTTCAGGGTTGCCACATGCTATCGTTCCCATCAATTTGTAGCTCATTCGCTTTGCTGAGTTAGCTCGCACAGCGCTTGCCGCATGCAGCTGTGTACTCTCTTGCACTCAATGCCGAGACGATTCACAACATCAGGAACTCTTGCGCTGCGTCACGGAGGCCGTGGCCAAGCACTTTGGATTCCGATACATGCGGGGAGCAGCTTCAGTTCAAGCTACAGCTACCGATGACAGCACAGTCAAATCACAATGTATTTTTTTCAGTTCTCCCTAGAGGCTGTCATCTAGCAGATTCTTGCATGTCCATAGTCTTGTAATCAGTGTTGTGCTGCCTCACGTAGTAACACCGGACTCACTCGAGCTCAAAACAGCTCCACGTTCTGCTAAGGAGCGACGATGCCTCCACTCTGCAAAGCATCGTGCGCCATCGGCCCCAGAATCTCGGATGCTTTGCCTTGCCCGTGCACGCTGGCCCTTGCACAACTGGCGGGTCAGGGTGGGAAGTTTCGGGGCTCCGGCTCCAGGGCGCAGGCGGAAGCTGTTGGGCCCAGTTCTTACTGGATTTTTTCTTTGTTTCGCTCGGAGTTTCGCTCGGACGGACTTGCGCTTGCGCCCGCACTTTTGCATGATGTCGCTTTCACCGAGCTCACCTGGGTGGCTAGGGCCCAAGAGCTCCAAATTCTGTTAGTCTCAGGAATGCCAAGCGTGCTGGTCTGCCTGCACTTTCCGCACGCCAGTCCCCAGAGCTGGTAGAGGCCTGAGCATGGTGGGGGGTGACGTTGTGGGCATGCATAGGATCTAGCTACAAAGACATGCCTGGACGTTGGCAATACGAATTGTATTGTAGGTGATTGCAGTGAGATCTGGGGACCCAAGAATCCCCAGCAAGACTTCGGCCACGAATTCCGACTTTCTTCGACTTTCGACTAGCAGGAGCCGCCACAGATGCCGCCGCCAGTGGAGCAGGACGTTCGGCTGCTGTTGGGGAAGTGTAGGTTGCACCAGGTTGCAAAAGGTGGATGGGTGAGAGGAGCTACCCGGAAGCACCTGCACTCACAAAGAATCGTCCCGCATAGAGGTTCGAGCAGACCTCTGCGAGTCCTCGCCGTTGCCGCCTGACCGGGGGCCGGCAGCAATGGGGCGCCGGGAGGTGCGGCTTTGAGAGGGTTCGGATTGGCTGCTTTTGGGCTGAAGACTTGAGCGGTCGGGCTGCAGGGAAAGGTGTTGGCATCCAGAGATCGGTTTGGTGTGTGAACAGGTGGTGAGATGTTGCAGCCCTCGGCTCGCATGTTCTCCATGCGTTTAGATTTTTTAGTCGGGGCCTTTTCGGGTTCGTCTCTGGTGGAACGCTTCTCGCAATAGACTCAGGCATCTGTCCTGCATGCCGTTGCCAAAGAAAGAACCAACCACAGCGGTTCCAAAAAGCTTACGCATCCGAAGCCCAAGCGTCTTGCTTCTGCTTCTGCCAGATGTCCTTGGCACAGATGCGGGAGGAAGTCGACGAGGAGAGGAAGCCAGGGGCTCAGCAACGGATACAACCTAGCGATGCTGGGAGCGGATGGTTAAAGAGATGGTCTGTGTTGATGATTCTCGAACTCCACGTAATCGCGCCAGCGCTACACAGCCAGGCGCTACATTGCATACCATCTTGTGCGGGATGAACACCGTGGTCCTGCTTCCTTGTCGACAACCCAAGCTTCCTTCTTCTGATTGCCAGGCAGCGGGAACCCCATACACGCCCTCGAAACTACCCACAGCCTTAGCCCTGCAGGCACCGGCACCAGCTTCAGATGAGCCCAGTGACGCTTCCGGGTAGACATATATACCACTTGCACGGTGCGGTGTTGCTGTGGTTAAGTTGCCGGGCCTCGCTACTATGGCAAGGCAAGAGAAGCGACACGACATGAAGGATGTAAGTCATAAGCCGTCCCTCAAAAACGTTGTAAGTGCTGCCCACTCGGGATGTCAAACCAGCGCGGACTGCACGCGACTCTCAGCGCACGTGCACGCAGCCACACATCCAGATACGAAGCTGGTAGCGATTCAGCAGCTGAGCCTGCACTTACTCACGTCGGAAGCGATGTAGATTATGGACAGAGACCGCTTGTCTCACTGCTCCAATGCGAAACCCGTCTCCGAGAGACTTTTCGCAGCAGCCATAGACAGAGGGGAAGCTCTCTTCTGCATGTGCATTCTGTGCATTGAATCGCTTCAAGAGATTTCAGTTTGAGGGCTTCCTTGGGTATCGGAGCACTGCCTCGCCTCGGTCAGCCGTTGCACAAAGGGAGATTCCAACCTCTGCAGTCACAGATCGCTGCAGAAACCGTGCGGCACATCGCAAGCATGAGTCATGTGAAAAAGACCATGGATATCGGCCGAGACCTGATTCCAAGCGCACGGCCCTAGATCCCATGGAAGGTGGACGATGGAAGTGATGACCCGCCTACGGCTCAACAATTCCCTGGAAGGCAGGGGTGCAGCCTTGAGTCCCAGACCCTCGTTGCAGAGCCAGTGTCAAAGAGGGTGCATTCACTTGCATCGACTCATTCTGCGGGATCCGGGGGATGCGATTCGTGACTCTTGGACTGAGTCCGAGCTGTTTCAGTCCTGAGGTGTCCTCGCAGAACACGCTGGCCTGGACCAGAGCCCCCAAGCATTCAAGCATCATGCCCATCAGACCTTTTGGCAAAATGTGGATGCACAAACACGCTCTCGTGCTGGGCTTCGAGCCCGAATCAGCCCGAACACCCGCGCAGCCAGGCTGAGTGCTTTCGTTCAATCACGTCTCTCCGTGGAGGAGTTCCCCATCCTGCGCGAGGCCTATACAGCGCTTGAACCGTACATCCTCCGAGAACTGGGAACTCGTTTTACACCTTCACAAGGCCGCAATACGCGGGTGGTCCATCGACACGAGAGAGAGAGAGAGAGAGAGGTGGGTTTCATGCCGACTCGCGCTGGACGACGGACGTAGCGAGCCCCGGCGCGGGGGGGGTGCGTGCACCCCTGCTCGTCAGCAAACAAGCAAGCAAGCAAGAGAGAGGTGGAGGCAGGTTTCAAGGTGTCAACACGGGCATAGTCCTCACTAGTTTCACGCCGACGTGCGCTGGACGCAAGACGTTGGAAGCCCATGTGGGGGGAGGCACTACGGTGCCTTTGATTTTCAGCAAGCAAGAGAGCGGTGGAGGGAGAGTAGCCGACTCGGGCGGGCCGAGTGCCTGCGGGTTGTACAATACGCGACCCCTACGCCCGGCAGAAAGAAAGAGTTGCCATTTCGGCTCAAGTGTTGCACCTTTGCTTCGGGGCCCGTGCCGCCACCTTGCATCTGGGGGGAGACACGGGGTTAACTTGAAGTAGGGCTTTTCAGGGGAGCTTGCGTGATTTCGCCAGCGGTTTCGTTTCAAGTGCCCCCAAGGGTTTAGCACGTCCTGCGGCCCTCGTCAGAGGTGGTCCGCTAGCAGGGGAAGAGGCATGCTGCCTCCTTCGGAACTCATGGTGGGGTTGGCGGAGATTCTGCCTTGATCTATGGCGAGCTCTTCAAATGAGTCGGGGTTCAAATGAGGCAAAGGCAGCCTCTTGCCGACCCTTCCCGCCGCTTCAGATGATATAAGGAGCTCAAAAGCTGCACTCTCCAAAGAGGGGACTCTTGGTTTACAGGTGAAGCGAAGAAAACACGAAACCCGCTGGGCGGTGTCACTCACGGACAAGGTGCAAAGGATCGGGAAGGAGAACAAAAAGTGCCAATGCACCTGCATGTTTCTGCGGCTTTGCCCAGGCCGGAGCAGTGGGTTTTTGGGCATGTTTGTTTTCTCCGATTGCTTATTTGCTGCAAAACCCTAGCCGGAGAGCTGGGGCCACACGTTTTAGCTCTCTTGCCAGGGCGTGGACGCATCAACCACACAGAATTTAGGTGCTGGACCGGTGCTATTCCGGTCCACAAATTGTGGTGACCCTGCTCAAACGGAGTCGTGACGTTCGTAGTGGGTGTGCCGAAAGGGAAAAAGCGAAGGAGAGAATCAAAGAACATATAGCGTGCATATAGTAACATAGAGAGAAAGGCACTCAGAGCCCTGGAGGCAGCTTACCAGCGTGGCTTCCTTCACCGCCTGGACGGGTGTGGGCTTGCATATGCTTCTATTATCAGCCATGCAGCATTGGGCATGGATTCTATGGGCGACGAAACTGATATGTGAGGTAGTAAACACCTGCAAATGTGCGTGTGTGTGTTTTTGTGCATGTTGCTGTGTAGATGTATGTCCTCGTACTCATGTATTGCTGCACATATGCACAAACATGCATGGAACATGTCTATCTGCCTTACCTTACCTTACCTTACCTTACCTTACCTTACCTTACCTTTACCTTTACCTTTACCTTTACCTTTACCTTTACCTTTACCTTTACCTTAACCCTTACCTTAACCCTTACCTTAACCCTTACCTTAACCCTTACCTTAACCCTTACCTCAACCTTTACCTTAACCTTTACCTTAACCTTTACCTTAACCTTTACCTTAACCTTTACCTTAACCTTTACCTTAACCTTTACCTTAACCTTTACCTTAGCCTTTACCTTAGCCTTTACCTTAGCCTTTACCTTAGCCTTGACCTTAACCTTTACCTTAACCTTTACCTTAACCTTTACCTTAACCTTTATAACCTTTACCTTAACCTTTACCTTAACCTTTACCTTAACCTTTGCCTTAACCTTT